>OY744524.1:98690599-98788099 GCA_963556195.1 Sepiola atlantica | reverse complement strand
GTTGCCCAGTCTTTATAATGTAAAAATAGTATCCATCAATATAAATAAAAAGGGTATAGTTTTCTTTATTTGTTTAATCTGTATTTTTAACCCGTTTTCGTCTCGTTCATAGAGGCAGTTGAAATCTCGTTAAGACGTTGTAGATAGTCGAATCAATCTGTAGTGGCGTTCTCTTTCTAATTGTATTTTTGGCTATTATTCGTTGTTCTTAACAGTGATCTACCTAACTCGTTTTGAACAGCAGTAAAACTGAAGGCGTCAAGCTACAAACTTTTTATAGTATTCATCAGTTTAGTCCATATTAATTACTACGTGTTCAAGATGTTACGTCTGCAGATAACAAATAATACACAACTAATCACTTGGCTAGAAACAAAGTGTTGTATCTGTTCTGATGCTACACTTAGTCTATTCTCTCCTCGGTTAGTTAAAGAGAAACCCTTCTAGATTGAGGCAATTTTATTTTTTGTTCCAATCCTGGATGCCCCTTTTTGGGGAGCTTTAAAACATTAAAATCCGACATTGTGGCTAACTTTGCGATCCTGACGAGGCAAGTAAGTAGGAAACACTACTACACAAATATCCACAATCTTTTCCCGTGATTTTTTTATATAAGGCAGAACAAAACGCCCACTACGATTCTTTGTTTAAGCCCAACCTTAATAGATCATTAAACACTAGAAGAAAATATAGTGACAGTAGTTTCTCTGTTTTTCTACCTCCTTTTGATTCGATAATTAAAATGATATCAGGCACATTGTTTCCTTATAATGTCATTTTGTTTTGTTCCTTTATCCTTTACAGCACTACAACATTACATATTACGCAAGCACGTCCTTGGCCCCTCCTGGCGGAGATAGCAATTTTAGAAAGCTGTTTAAATCCGATCAACCAAACAGAAAGGTTTTGCTATCGTTTTTCATTACTTGTCATTTAGAACTTCCTGCACATGACGTCATATCCTGACACGTAGCTCTAAGTCTAATCTTTAACTTCGAAGGAAACTTTCCGCTTTTCTTATTTAATTGAACCTCATGTGTAAATATCAGTTGTCAACAAACCAAAGATCAAATATTGCGACATTCCCAATTTAATCTTGTAACTGTAATATTTTACTCTTTTTGTTAGTTGTTTTCACTCTTGTGTTTATCATGGAAATTCGACGGGATCACATATTGTGCGTTAAATTTAAATCAATCAAATTAGACATGCATAACACCTGGTAATTTGATATATGTATGGTTTCATAATCGATAGTTTTATATGATAATGGTCGTGTCTGCGTGTCATACAAAGTCCCCCAGCGGATTATATTCGATAAACAAATTACTATGAAGCGTTAATAATATCTACTTTCTTTCGGTATTGTATAACTGAAAATACTTGACATGCCGTAAAACATTATAATATCATGGGCTTCGCCTTATTTACATGCAATGAAATGTATAGGTAAACACAAGAGTATATAGAAAAGCATATTAAGACATAATCATGCTTATTTCATTAAGAAACTTCGTTTCATTTACGGAACTTTTTAAGGAAAAGCATATATTGAACAGAGTCAATTTATATATACATAACGTTTAAAGTAGTGCTACACGGAAACAAGAGCAACCTATATTAAAACAACTATAACTTGAGTTATCCTAATATACTGATTACCGTTAACACCCCTTACGTTCTCCTCCATATATGTAAAAGCATTAAAACAATAAATCTCATTGACAAAAAACATCGAGACAAATATCATTTCTTATTGCAAGTCATTTTAGAAGATGCGATTTGTAGATGTCGCTGCTGTTTCTGCTGCTTCTTATGTTTATATAATGTTGACCTAATCGGATTCTGCACTAAACTTATAAAGATCATGTCTAAGATTGCTTGTAATACTTTCTAGTAGACCGGAACATTTTCTATACCTACAAGATTGCAGTTTTGTAGACCCTACATCTAGAGCAACCTAACGGTTTCATACGAAGTCGAGGAGTGTTTTACCAAGAACACACAAAATAATGGCGGTTTTACATGCACATAGGCTACGTCGTTGTTATCTTGAATCTATGGATTTTCGGTCCCGCGCATCACACCTTCTTGCTTGACACACGCAGTAGCAGAGACGACTAGAGGACGACGTATCCCGATGTTGACTCCTCGTAGATTTTCAGCAAAGCACGCTTAGACGGGTAGTTATAAAACTAGCGTTACCACCCCTACCACAATGAAAGCGGGGTTTCACTTTAGTGAAGTGTTAATGTTTCGGTTATAGCGAAACCTGACATGTTATTTACGTGAAAACAACAATACATTTTAATTGCCTATATTTACCATAACATTACTGAAACAACACTGTGTAGTTTTTTTTATATAGGCTTATAGGAAATGAAAATAAAATAAAATAAAAATCTTTATTCGGCCATTGATATCTCCTCGAGGTTAAGCACAACTTTCTCTGTGAAACGAAGAGTTCCGCTGCCCAGAGAATATCTGCCCTTTCCAATTAGTGCAATTTTCTTTCACGACCAGAACCGAATGAGAAGAGATCTAATATCAGTTTCACATAACAAAGAACGGAATAGTAAACTACAGAGCAGTTGTCGTTTCGAAACGCTGGTTGCAATAAGTATATAGTAAAGCCCTTTTGGGCGTTGAACATAGAGACGGAACGCCGGTGTTTCGCCGAGTGATGTCTCTGTGTTTTGTCGCTCAATTATGCATGCTTTGCTCTCAGGAATTGCTCGGTGGATCTTGTCTATTCATTATGGCAAATCAAAATGCTATTCGTCTGGTCACATCGGTTGTCGAACAGTGAAAGTCATGCGAGAAGTTCTCGAGGCAAAGAGTGAGTTTACAACGACACCAACAATTACTGTGGAGATGATTTGACCGTATTTACCAGTCTGTACGTCTTGCCTCTAACCATATCAATATCTATCTCGGTTTTCAAAAACTGGTTCCATCTTTCTCTCCTTCCATCACTCTCTAATATATATATATATATATATATATATATATATATATATATATATATATATATGAACAATTTATTTAAACTTCCATATCAATAAATTTCCAGCCATAACATAGCAACTATTTTACGAGACTAACAATACTGAATCATTTACTTTGTCCGTGCACATATATTTCAAATGGTATATATATATATATATATATATATATATAACATTTTATAAATACTCTACGTGATATTGAGCACACTTGAAAATATTTGTTTTATGTTCATTTTATGAATATATTTCAACTTGATTAATTTATATATATAATAATATAATATATATATATATATATATATATATATATATATATATATACATATACATATAAACATATTATATATATATATATATATATATATATATATATATATATATACATATACATATAAACATATTATATATATATATATATATATATATATATATATATATATATATATATATGCGTGTGCGTGTGCGTGTGCGTGTGCGTGAATGGTATTGTAAAGGATAGCTATCTGACAGAACACTTTGGTATAAACAAAAACATAAATCATCTGGGAGACCGCATACTCCCGCCTGACAAAGTAAAGAGGGACCAAAGTTTTATTTTCGGCATACCTTATCCATATGTTATGAAGTATTTCCGAAATTATTCCATGGAAACGGTCATAACTTACACACTAGTTATCGAACCAGGCTGTAATAATGCCTTGTTGGGACTGTTATCAAATATTATCAGATCCATACATCAATTAAAAATTTTTTTCTCATAATTCGAAATACCGTAAATATTTCTACTTTAGCAGAACTTGTTATGGTCAAGGTTCAATGTCGCGCTACCGGTCATATACGATGTTGAGCTTCATCGGCCAAGTACTGAGTGTCTTCGATAGAACCAACGTTATCGAAGTTATGTGACTTTCATCTTTATCGTGACCAAGCCTCTGACCGATATATTCCAAAATTAAATCAGCTATAACTTAGATCATGATGTATATGTTTACGACATTTTCGATTGATTTACCAATCTGCACGCTAGACTCTACGAAAACAAACAAACACACTCGACTGAAAACATAACCTCCTTAGGGGAGGTAATAAAATAAATGATAATGAGCAAAGAAAAGATTATATAGAATCAAATTTCGATATTTCGTTTCATTTACGAAACTTTATCAAAAATAACATTTATTGAACAGACTAAAAGTATATATATATATATATATATATATATATATATATATATATATATATATATATATATATATATATATAAACAATGTATAATCAAAAACAATGTGTTCAATAACAAGCGCACCAAGTTTGTATTCAAAATAACACCGTTACTAATGAAAATACACCTTTAGAATTTTGAAAGCCAGGATTATGGTGAATTCTGGAACACCCTTTCTATACACCTCGAACAACGGTGCTAGTATTGTAGCGAAATTAAACATTTTGGTCCGTTTTTTTATTGATTTTTACAAATCTTTCCCAATCTGCTTCATATATTTAGCTTTGCATTATTCTATATTATTTATTTTCGATTCTATCGTTTTGAGTAAACCACGTTAATGACTTCGGGCTTAAAATCGCTCTCAAGGCATAGCTTATCAAAAAATGAAAGATAATAATACATTTCAACACACCTTAGATGTGTATTTAAATACAGATCATAATGATATTACAAGATTTATCGACATCGTGAATGATTTGACCATCCGTGCGCAATATCATTTGATAGTTTGAAAACTCCAATTAGTCATCGAATTTCGCAATTTCATTCATAGTAATAATTTTGACTACCCTTAAAGTTTGTCAAGAAATGTCAACATAATGTAACGTAGATCAACATATACTCTGTTTATGATCGTCAACAATTTGTTGATAGCGTCGAGATCTGGAACAATTCTTTAAAGCGTTTATCTTTTACGCTGTCAGAAACTAGAAATGTGCGGGTGGCGTTGTCTTAGTTGAGAAAAAATTGTCTCGCATAAATACTTGACTACTTCAATGTAACAGATGTATGCGATCAAACCAATGTTTTAAGGGTTCCTCCAATATATTACAATCAACGGCTGCTGTCATTTCGATCTGTTCAAGCATCATGACTTGACCCTCAAGTCTATCCCCAATGATACTATTCAAGAACATGACTCAGTATTCGTTCCGATACTGCACTTCATTTTTTCTCTACTCGGTCAGTGGAGGAGGGGTGGCATCTAAAATGAGACAACTTTAATATTTTCCACTCTACAACGTTCTGCTTCCTTTGGAACTGTAACTTTTATCACATAAAAACAGGCCCCGTGTGTGATTCTGTCCTTCTGTAGGGTAGTAAAATAGTTTATATACATTGCAGTAATCTCCAAAATAAACCTACCTCTGTACCCAAGCTTGTGCTATTCAATAGGATTTAGTATATCGTTCTTGATGTTTGAATATGCACATGTTTACACGGGCATATAGTCACATGTGTAGGTATGTTTTTCTTTTGCATGTAGTATTACTACACACTTATGCCCTTATAAATATTAGTTACTATCCACAGCGAGTTTTTCTTGTTTTGAGGTTGCCGACAAGACCGACCAATTACCCAATGATCCGGCTAATTTACCTCATTATCACAATTCAGTAGATTTTTCAATCAGAATGTGGCTGCAGAATAATTTGCAGAGCAATCTTTTGGTACGCATGTTATCATAGGAATCACATCGGTGACCCAAGACGCAGTAGTCAATCGTCAGAGATCTCTACGGCACATTCGAATCGAACGACCCTGATATATGCATACGACGCATCTACACCCAAGAAAAGGACGAACTCATGAACTCCCCACGACAAATCTACATTAGAAACAAAGGACTTACTTGATAGCCACTAACAATCGAAATCTAACTGTTCATTTATATACTAAAATAAGTGACGCGTTGAGCTACCCATTGAGCTTGGGTTTGAGTTACACAAAAATTGAGTTTGTTAGGCCAGTTAAATATAAAAATAAAATTAGAAAATTTAAAATGTGGTACTTTCTCTTTCCAGCTATGGGTTAAATAGTAGTACTAACAGTGGTGATATTTTCACTTGTTGAGGTAAATACTTGATTATTTCTATCTTTAATTGTATGGTTAATTTTATAACCTTTGACTGTTAATATACACAGAGAGACAGTGAGAGAAAAAACAGAAAGAAAGTTGATGAGAGGGTAATATACACCGTATATATTAAGAAACGGGGTTCAAACAAAATATTGTTACGGAGAGTTGAACGGATGGACAGTACTCTATCTAGAGATGTGCTTTGCTAAATAAGTTACAAATAACAGCTTAGTAGAACAATTACAAGTACTTCAATGGAATGTGCTCGGATGAACCTGCTGCTCTGGTGCCCCCTTGACGTAATGACAATCGACCAATCCGACAAGCAGTTTAATTTTATCGATTTACTGTGGAGATCCCCAGATGCCGGAGAGTATTCTACTCCAATAGATTATTTTCTTGAGCTGCCTGCCTTTGGAACTTTCTCCCTGCTCCCCGTTTCCTCGACTGTACCGACATGCAGACATTTTAAACTGATGTGAACAAGTATCTCGCGGCACAGTTGGCAATTTAAGATGAGCCGCTAAACTTTCACCCTAATTCTCAGCTCTTCACTTACGTCTACAGTGGTAACTTGCCTTGTTTGGGGTGAACTAAGTTTAAAAGAAAATGATGGATTCTTTCTTAAATATACCCAAATTTCCGAAACTATTCAAGATTTTAGCGTATATTTTGTGTTATGAAACTATATAGGAAAAGACTTTTAGGAAACAAACGTTGATTAATCAGATTTAGTTTAATAATTTATTATTCTTCAATTGAAATCGTTGATGTTAACTGGGCTCGAACACTGACTAATAGAATTAAGTGAAAAATCTGTAAATATATAGCCTGGCAAAAAAACATCGTCTCGTTTGTACTTGTCTATTTGGTGTTAGTCAAAGAAGGAATTAGTTATTCTTCGAATTCCGATCAAAATCTAGAAGACAAAGAATAAAAGAGAGAGGCATATATATATATATATATATATATATATATATATATAGAGAGAGAGAGAGAGAGAGAGAGGTCTTATGTTATCGCTCTCCTAAATTGACCAATACTTTGTTCAAAAAGTCTCTGCCCGTCCCTCATTCGTTGGCAAATTTCGATTGATGTCCGCCGTAATTCAACCGGGTGTCTGCCGCCTGCAGTCGTATTCTCGTTTGAATCAAAGCTCCCGGTTCATGGGAAAGTTCCAAGATGGCGCCACTGACAAATGGATTGGAGTAGCGCTATTGTGATTTCCCATTCGATAAAGACAAAGCGAAAGTAACGTTCCTTTTCTTCCAGCGGCCGACATGAAAAATAGATTCTCTCTTTGTAGACTTCATTTATCAACTCTCCAGATCCTAACAGCATATAAAGCTAATTATTCTTCAGATAAGAACAGGTTTGTAAGCAGAAATCAGGTGGTAAATTAAGTGGTGGACCTTTATAAGTTGTAGCTTTAGTATCCTGTGTATTTATTATTTAACCTATTTATTTCGTTAGCTACCATCAATGACTCTTAACCTTAATATAACGAGACAGAATCAATATATCTCATGATTATCAACTTGACGTCTCTCGAAATACATTCTCATCTCTTACCTGATCCCTTTCACTCTTTGTTAGGAATGTATCGATACCTTTGTTATCCCTCACCCTTTAAAAGACAAATGTTTATTTATTTGTATATAATCTCTATCTTTATAACGTTTGCTATTTTCATATGTTTATATATTTGTATGTACAGGGTTTACTACTACAAAAATTTATTATTCATTATGAATTTTGGAAACAGCTGCTATATTTAGTTGAAATTTAGTCTCATGCAAAAAAGAATATAAAAAGAATGGGTTAAGACCTTCGTGTAAATTCAAATGCTTCTGACATTTGGGAAATCTTTACAATAATCTTGAGACATCAATTAATAAATATTTGTTTAATTTTCCACTTCTTTTGAGCATTTTAAAGGGGTTTAAGGGGTATAATATCATCACACTCACCCACTAAATATCATGTATATCAGATGTATATTAAATTTGATCCATATTAATTAGACATACATATTCAAGATCCTTCAATTTAACAATAATTATAAGACATCAATTAATAAATATTCCTTTAAATTTCTGTTTCTTCTGGGCATTTTAAAAAGTTTTTTCATGGAGGAAATTAGATCACACTAACCCATTAGAAATTCAAAAAAATTTGATCCATGTGAATTAGACATAAAGTATGCGTATTCCCTTATTTTACTTTCTTTTTACAACCCTTTAATCTTAAGCTTTAAATTGTAGACATTCTCTAGAATCAAAACTATATGATAGATTTTGATAAAAATTAGAATACGTATTCTCGGTATAATTGTTATTATCAATATATATTAATTTAAATTTTCGTAAGGAGTACATAAACGTATTGCTAAACTGTTCTGTATGAGGAATCAATTTCAGCCGTGCTGGGACGGGTATTTTCCTAATTATAAGGATAAATGTTCTTGAAGTTATTTTCAAATTTTTCGTTCACTCATATTTCATTACAGTTAATAATACAAAAAATACAAACAGTTTTTAAAAATGATGTTGCTTGTCTTATTACCATTCGAAGTGTTTATTTTCTTACTTTGGCTTTCATGGTTTACACATTTCAAACATTATTTTCTTTCTTATAAATATCCGTAACGATTTCGTTTGGTGAACGATAAAAATATATATAAATATATATATTCAAATCTAATTATAATAGAGATTTTGTATCTGTCTGTCTGAAGCCAAAACTATATTATTAGTTTTGATCGCGCCTTCTTTATATCTACTTATCAGTTCCTATATACTAATACCAAAACTATCCCGAGCATCACTCATCTTTCAAATTTAAATATTTATTTTGTTTTAAAGCTTCTAATAAATTAATATTTGCAAATATACACTCATGATTGTTTTTTTAGATTTCCAGATAATAATCTTAATAAAAATTAACTATAGAATTAATTAAAGATATTGCATCCCAATATTTAGTTACCCGCCCTCTGATTATTCGAAGACACAAAAAGTTCTATTTTAAGAAAGAGAGAGAGAAAGAGAGAGTTCGGGACAGAAAGAGAGAGAGAGAAAAGAAAGAGAGAAAGAAAGAGAGTTATTTAATAAAACAACTAACACAAATAGGCGATCGGAGGGAGCATATATTTGCTAGTTTATACACACACACACACACACACACACACACACACACACATATATATATATATATATAATTATGGATATTTATCTTTATAAACATACGTATACGTTTAATACTTTAGAGAACTGTCAGTGTAGAGATGATTATTGATACAGGTCGCCGGACTCTAAGCCGGAAAATTCAGCGGCAGATTAAACCTATTTTAAAGTAGCCGTCGTCAAAGTATTCGACTACTGACAAGAACATCATTAAAGCCACGATGGCGGCTATGGTAATACTACTCACCACAGAGCCCAGCCAAGATTTGGAGGCGACAAATAATCACACACAATAATCACATCAATATATATATATATATATATATATATATATATATATATATATATATATATATATATATATATATATATATATATGTGTGTGTGTGTGTGTGTGTGTGTGTGTGTAATTATAACTCCGTAAGAAAACAAAATTTATGACATAACTAATAATTTTTAATCATGCCTCATAAATTCAACATCAACAAATGTTATAGTGTACATATGTTTCAGAATTTTTTTTAAATACTGTTATCATCAACACAAAAGAAACTACACTTCATCACTTTTTTACAGGTCAAGGTAAGAATGGGATTGTCGAATGATCACAAACACACGAAACAAAAATTTCCAACAAAATCCAGGAAACTTATCGTCATTTTTATACTTTATACCTTTTCTATGATAGAATATGATCATTTTATTAAAGAGTTTAATATATATACTCCTTTTAAAAAGACTGATTCAAACTTCAAATTATACATATAATTCCAGTTAAAAATAGTTCTTTCAAATATTTTCTTCATAAAATGATACTGAATTTCTTCTGAAAAATAATTCAACGTTAAAATACACATGGGTGTAGGATAATAACTAAGAACACATCTCTTTTATTGCATAAGATTCAGCCAACAATTTTCGAACAATAACCGTCCATAAATGTAGATTTGACAATAATATAATAGAGGAATACTCTTAATATTAAGTGCGATGAATCCGGTTCAATCACATACCAACATTTACTAATCGGAATCAATTTTAATATAAACCTGATCCCATCAGATAAAGCGAGAATAACACCTATGTTTAAATATTTTAACTTGAATCTCTTCAACATGATCTATCTATCTATCTATCATCTATCTATCTATCTATCTATCTACATATATATATATATATATATATATATATATATATATATATATATATATATGGATAGATAGGCAGATAGATATAGATATATAAGGCATAAAACCAAATTCATACAAACATTATTTTGCTACATATTTGCAGATATATTTTTGTCAAAACTAAGAATAGCCAGACCTGTTCTTTCCAAAAAACACGATTTAAATTGCATAAAATCATCGTAATCATTCATTTCGTTTAAAATATCGATTTCGTATTTTTAATTATATCTTCATTTTAAGGAAAAGTCGCTTAGACAAATCTGTCATCAATTATCGAGACATGTTTCGATTTGATTTGTTCCTTTATCGTTTTATTAATTTAACATAAACATTGGATGCATTTTTACTGTCATTTATTGCATCGTTTGCGAACGCATTTCCCGACTGGATAAACTTGTTCAATTTAATCAATTTTTTTCATTTTTGGACTGTCACTCACTACCTGGATAAATCTTCAATCAACCACTTGGATATCTTTCCTGAACTTGTTTTAAATTGTATGACTTGGATTGAATAGCTTTAACAAAAGTATGTTTTGGGCTGATATATTAGATGTGTTATATAATTTTATGCATGTTTTCATATATTTTTATATATTTTCAAAGTGTAATTTTATCACCTGCAGTGATGTCACTGCGGTAATGGTCCTCTGAGGAGAAGACTTATCTTTGAAAACTCATGAGTTAAGGACTTTAAGATACTTTGCCTGAACTTTGAATTCTAATAAAATTTGATTCGCACCTTATTTTATTATTTCATTTTAGATTATGCTATATATATATATATATATATATATATATATATATATATATATATAATAAACAAAATTTTATTACAGAATATACCTTGCATTGAACAATTGAAGTTTGAAATAAATTTGGACATTCGTGCTTGTTTATCACTCTTCGTCTATCTACCTTTATAATTGTTCTATCTCGTATATTGAGCTTTTACCCTTTCACTATAGGTTCATTCTACAAAAAGTTGACTTTTAGTTTCATATTTATTCTATATATATATATATATATATATATATATTTATATATATATATTTATATATATATATATATATATATATATATATATATATATATATTTATATATATATATATATATATATATAAGGAAATGAGTGATGAGAATGAAAATAAGATGCAGTACAATATTTGTTAAATTATCAAAAAGTTCAAACAAGGAATACACAAGAAAAAATGTATCTCTTTACTCCATTGATTTTCAAAAAATGTGTGCTTTTATCATCAGATAAGATTATAGGGATAAATCAGTAAAATTATATATATACTTTAAATATAACATGTTTTATTTATTATCGCTCCATTTATATATATATATATATATATATATATATATATATATATATATATATATATAGAGAGAGAGAGAGAGAGAGAGAGAGAGCGATACAGATTGGTATTTATACAAATAATTTAACTATACATTTGAAAAAAAAACTGTTTCAGTCATAGCTATAGGACAGTCGGACCGTATATAGGTCACGTTTTTTTCTGTGCAGTCAGTTGACGGAATGATACACACCTACTTTCTAACTTGATCACGTGACCAACTCATAAATACCAATTCAGATCACTAAACATATTATTAACCGTTAATATTCTTAGTTTTAATAAATATTTTTATTCATTTATTTTATTTTTTTGTATCTGACTTTAATTTGCTACTCGGGCATAACACGCTTTAAACGTCCAGTCGTCTGTGCAGTTGACTGGTGGGCAGACATAGATGTATCTTACGCACACACGCACACCCCACACACACATAACACATACACATATGCATATACAACACTGGGAATATTCAATTACCTACTGGGGAGGTTGAACCACCTACAGGGGAGTTTGGATTACCTACTGGGTAGTTTAAATTACCTACTAGACACCGTCTTCGAGTGTCTTCGGTCTATCTGTACAAGGGTTTGGCAAGACAACCTGGCATGATGATACTTACTTTTACAAGTAAACACTGACTAAATATTCACAATAACATAGTATTCGAAGCCCAAATAATATCCCCTCGATACGGCTATACACTTTCTTATACGATGGATGGTGCACCTTCTCCTGGTGATGTTACCTCAAGTAACTACACTTAGCTGGATACTCCACTAGACTAGATAAATTATTGTCCTGGAATCCGGTTATACCAAGCGACACAATGAAAATATACTATAATATAGTTAACGCGTCAAATAGGGAGAAAAGTAATTTTCTTAACTTCTTTACTTACCTAAAGTTTAACAGGTAAAGGAGAACTTTATTTGAATAGTCGAATGACTATGTATCTCATATAGAAATCAAATGTTATCAGCAGGAAAGGTCCCCTTGATTTCTGAGAACTTCGACTGAAGTAAAATAAAACAAAGTGAAACACTCGCGTAGACGATTAGTCTGAAGCAAACAAAATATAAGGAATACAGAAATATGTTCAAATTCT
Organism: Sepiola atlantica; assembly: GCA_963556195.1. NCBI lineage: Eukaryota > Metazoa > Mollusca > Cephalopoda > Sepiida > Sepiolidae > Sepiola > Sepiola atlantica. Next base: position 98,775,158 of record OY744524.1, on the reverse strand, counting down.
CAGTTATTTTGGAGAGACATAAATATGTATATTACTATTAAAATCAGATAAGTAAAAAGTAAATAAAATAAAATAAATACCAATACATATGAGTGAAAGAGAAATAGAGAGGGATAGAAATAGAGAGACAAAGAGATTTATATTTAAAAATTCTCAATTATTTAAGGAACACCTATTTAAGACATTCACGAAGTCTCCATTAAAATAAGGTAAATGCGACGCATTTTATTATAATAGACAATTAAGACGCTTTTACCGTCTGTAGATACCTAACGCGTTTCTATCGAACCGAACGATTTGAATATACGTGAAAATCTATTCATCTAACACCTTTTCTCTTTTATTCAAAGTGTTTCGTTTCGCCCTTTTCCAGATTCAGTTTTTTCTTTCTTTGATAATCAACAAAAATAGTTTCTAAGATGGTTTCCTTTTGCTGTACTAGAGCCAACTCGCAGATTCCCCAACTTGGCAAATTCTTTACGATTATTTTCTTCCAGCCGAACGAATCAATGATTGCTTCGATAGGTTTTAGCATCCTTTCATTTTCGCTATTTGAAACAAGCGTCTTTTATCTGCAACCGTCCACGTTGATTTGTTTAAACCATTCGGCGTTATTTTGTTTCTTTCATAAAATAAACGACACACTTTTGGCCCGGGGAGCGTTAAGTAATCTTCGTGAACGCCAATCGAACCGACCATTCATCATTAATTCTATTTTTAGTGACACGTTTCCTCAACCATCTTGCACAAAAAAACGTATATCTCTTCTTTGAAGAAAGCTAAAAATATGCAAATAAATGTACGTCTTCTGTACAAAATGTCTCCAAATCAAATTTGTCTTTCGGTGGGAATTAACATTTCTTCTAAATAAATCATACACTTTTTGTGGAGGGGGTGTCTCTCTGACACCATTGGTAACATGATTCTCTAATTCTGTTCTTCAGGTTTCTCTTCGATCTGTTCGAAGAATTGCCTCGGGTTCGAATCTGTCTAGAAATAAAGACTCTCTCTCTCAGAAAGAATGTTACCAATAAATGAATCAGTAATTCTTCTCACATTTGGAATGACAACAACTATAAGTTTCACTATTTTTCATAATTTATTATTGTGAAGATATAATTATTAGTTACTTGTACAGCTTTTGAACCAGTCATTTTAAAAATCATTTAACATAATCAAACCCTAAAGTACTCCAAACCTAACTCTAATACTACCCTGACTAAACCCTAACCTACCCCTAACCAAGTCAATTCTCGTCTGGTCAAGAAAATGTAATAGTACTAATTATAATTACTTAAATGCGGATACTGTGTCTACATTACCTTCTGCTGCGGAATTCTATAAATATTGTCGACTACTACTTTCAACTAAAGTAATAGTACATTTTTCAAATAATCAGTGATATTTATTCCTTCCCATAGCAGGAATGTGTGGTATAACACCAGCAGATAAAGACATAAACTCGGGCACCAGAAAGGGTAGCCTGATCAGCCCCGTCATCGTTCCCCAGTAAAGGCATCTTATGCGACTGGCAATAAACCTGTGATAAATACACCGAGGAAATGATTAACAAAGTCGCACAAACGCGATTGAAAATTAAGAAGAGTAGTCAGCTAAAGAATGCCGAGGAGACAAAATACCGGACATTGGATTCAGTTAAGAGTGAAAGTTATTTGCGATAGTTTTTACGCTAGTTGAGCGTCACAACGATTAAGTTTGCGACAGTTATTGTGCTAGTTAAGTTTCACGACGATTTAGTTTACGGCAGTTTACAGTTTACAGGAGGTGAGGAGTTTTTGCGACACTTGGCGCCTTGGAGAGAAAACGATCAGATCTAACAGAGCCTTCGCAGACTTGAGATGAGCTGACGACTTCGAGTACCGACAATAGGGGCCTCGACAGTCCACGATGGTGTCACACACAACCAGAGAACAACTGATTTATACACTATGAATCTGAGATGTGTTTACTCTAGTGTGTTTGTGTCGTTTTGCTTTTCTCCACTTGTAAACCATGCATGTAACCTTGGCGATACACATAACCAGAAAGAGAACAAAAAGAAAATGAAGGAGAAGGAAACCACGACACACAAGCATTGGGGTCGGTAGTTGTCGAGGGGACGAACGTGGCCTTACAAAGCAACACATTCTCAAAGACAGACTATAAGGACATAAATCAGCGCACCGACGAACGCCCGATGAGCCTTGAATACTTTCAAGGTTGAGACGGAAGGTAAAGCCTGGAACGGTGCGCCTATAAGGAGTCAACAGCACATTACCTCATTACGTCAAAATTAAAGTCCCTCTTCAGCAGAAGGATGACAAGCATGTATCCGCGGCTGGTATGAACACGGTCGGCGGACCAGTAACTATGCATGTCTCCTGCGGTTTCTAGGACTGACGTTGTAGTCTCGGTAAGGCCGTTGAAAGTCTCAAACACGCAGCTGCAAAAAAGGGATACAGTGACCATTCAATTTTAAAGATGATTTTTTATTTATTTAACTATAAATCTATCTTCTTATAGTAAATGTTTTTTTCCTGGTTGTATCCTTATACGTGTCTAAACCCTTATTATTTTACCCGTCTATATTATTGTCCTTCTCGTCTCATTTTCAGACGATAACTGAATATATTTTTGTATCTCATATTTATCTGTCTATTTATCTGACGAGATGAACAAATTAACTACCGTACCTGCACGCGGAACTACTTGACCTTGGGGGTAACACCTGTCTATCAAACTAAATAACCAAGATAAACATATTCAGAGTAACTTAATAATTAGCGTAAAAGAAGCAACCATTGATTTATAAAAAATATAATGTTTACTTAGTGTATATATGATGTGAATTACAACTGGAATAATATCTAAAAGTAACATGGTGTTAAATTACACCGGTCATTATATGGTACTACACCGATAAATAAATACAATAACTTGTGTTACTCAATACCATGTTTTATGATATTCCGAGTGTTGTGAACAAAAATTGACACTCGAAATCTCCAATATTGTAAATTTATCTAACATGAAAATTTAACTACAACAATAACAACGATAATAATAATAATAATAATAATAATAATAATAATAATAATAATAATAATAATAATAATAATAATAATAATAAAGCCACTTAATTACATTATCAGGAAATGTGATGCCGAATACAAGTTTACAAACACAAACGAAAGAATAAGCCATCTCATGCACATAGACGACCTGTAACTATTTACAAACAGCAAAAAAGAACTGGAAAAGCTGATAATCCAACCATAATGTTCAGCCAAGACATTCATATAGAACTTGGAATGGAAAATTGTGTACACTGTAAAAGACGAAGAAGGGAAACCTAGAGACAACTGAATACATGGAACTGCCCAACCAAGAAGAGATGAGAGCGCTACGCGAATAGGATAGCAATAAATATTTGGGTGTTCTACAGAAATAAAAGAGTAGATTGGAAAAAAACATATTTGAGAAGATAAAGAAAGCTCTTAGAAACGAAATTATATAGCAAAAACCTCGTAAAATGGAATAAAACTATGCGCAGTATTACTAATAAGATACTCTGGACCATTCATAGACTTGACTAAATAAGAATTCAGGCACCTTGACCAGAGGACTAGAACATTAATAACCATGTACAACGCACTACATCCAAAATGACGATACGCACAACCTCTACGTGAAAAGAAACGAAGGGGGAAGAGGACTGGTAAGTATAGAATACTGTGTAGAAGACACAAAACAGAGCTAGAGAAATACATAACCCAGAACGTAGAAAGTATAATCACCGCAGCAAGAAACACCGTCCCAATTAAAAACTCAAGAATCACCGAAACCAGAATCAAACAGACAAGACAAAAAAAGTGTGAAGAAAAACAACTACACGTACGTTTCATAAGAATAACAAGAGAAAAGACACAGGAAAATAGGTGAATATGCCTAAGAAAACGACACCTGAACAGAGAAACGGAATTGCTACAGACAGCTGCACAGAACAATGCGATTAGGACAAACTACATTTAAGCTAAAATAGATAAAACCCAGGAAAACAGTAAATGCAGACTGTGTGGACAAAAAGACAAAATAAGTAAATGCAGCAAACTTTCACCAAAAGAATAAAAGAACAGACGTTACTGCGTGTCAAAAGTAGTGAACTGGGAACTCTGCAAACGACTACATTTCGAACACGTGGACAATTGGTGCAAACATAAACCAGAGACGGCACTGGAAAACGAACATCACAAAATCCTCTGGGACATGGAGATAGAAACAAATAAACTGATACAAGCAAAGACACTGGATGTCATAATAGTCAACTGGAAGGATAATCCTGCCAAATCATAATTTTTGCCGTCTCAGCAGACCACAGACTGAAGATCAAGGAAACTGAAAAACGAAGCAAATACACGGAACTTGCCAGAGAATTGAAAGAGATATGGAGCATGAAAAAAGTCAATATAATACCAATAATCGTATGAACACTATTAACAGTCCCGAAAAACCGCGAGAAAAGGCTGGGAGAAATTGGAATCAAAAGGAAGACCATACAACGGACAGCTATGATGCAAACAGCTGAAATCTTAAGGAAAATCCTTGAATGCGAAAACCAAGCTACATACGCTACGAAGACTAACCAGTCACATGCAAGTTGCAATAGGAATAAAAAAACAAACAAACACGGAAAGAACACTACCACAAGAACAAAGAAACAAAACTGCAAGAAATTTCATAAAATACCCTCCCTCCAAACAGTGATGGCACCAGGCGCGGCTGATACCACACAAAAGAAAAGATCACGGAGGATGGGACAACCAAGGAGGGAGAGCATTAACCAGACCTCCAATGGAAGAGTGTGGAGAGTACTGGAACCATGAGGAAGCTTACTGCCCCCAAATCCCAGTGGAAATCAATGCTCGTTACCAGTGAGACATCAACGGTAGCCGGTTGTTGCGATACCGCAAGGTCATTTGCGTTGGATATCTAAAAGAAGTGGAGAATACTTGAAATCTGGGGAGGATTGTTGTCACTCAGCTCCCAGAGAACACCATGTGTTCTTGTCGTTGAGCAATCACTTACGATAACTTGTGTGATAACCCCAAGTGAGTACAAATAATAACAACAATAATAATAATAATCAAAGGGATCATTGGAACGATACAAAGGACAGCAATGATCAAAACAGCTACAATATTAAGAAAAATCATTTGATGCGGAAACTTACCCGCATAAGCTACGAAGGGTCACACGGAATCTACTACAGGAAAAAAACAAAACCACAGAAAGAACACATCACAAATAAAGAAACAGAAAATGCAAGAAACATCGCTTTATAAACTCCCCCTCCCCCCAAATAAATTACACCGGCCTCAACTGACACGATACAAAAATGAACCAATGAACAGAAATAGCAAGAAACACCATCAGCCCCCCCAAAAAAAAATAAAGAAAGAAAAAAATAATCAGCTGCCCCCACCCCCCCAAAAAAAATATCAACAATTTTTTTGAAATTAAACAAAATAATATAAAAAATGGTACCAGCTCAGGCTGACACCACACACAATATTTGCATAGGGTCAATGAGGATGAGAATACCGAGGAGAGACAGCAAAAACCAGACCTCCACTGGAAGAGCAGAGACTGCTGGGACCTTGGGGAGGCTTATTGACACCCAAATCCCAGAGAAGACCAATGGTCATTACCAGCGAGAAATCAATGGTAAACGACTGTTGTGATACTGCAAGTTTATTTGCGGTGGCGATCGAAAAGAGGTGGAGAATACTGGAAATCTGGGGAGACTTGTTGTCACTCAGACTTCAGGGAATACCACCGGCTGTCGGTGAGCAATCACTGATGACGTGTGTGATACTTTTAGTGAGTAAATAATAATAATAATAATAATAATAATAATAATAATAATAATAATAATAATAAATAGAAGAAGAAGAATAAGAATAGTCACTGGTAAACGACTGATACAATCACACTAAATAAGTTTTTTATGGTATTGACAGATATCACTGGTTACCTGGGGACACTTGTTATCACACAGACTATAGGGAACATCATTGAGCAATCACTGATCATGACTTGTGTTTCTATAGTTATAGAAAAAAGCGGATATTACAAAACAATTTGGGGACACTTTCCCCTTAGAACGTCAAAAGTTATAGTTATTGAATATCGCCAATAAGTTTTCGTATTAAACGTAGCATATATTCAAACGATGAGAGAAAAAGTACGGCTGATTTACGCATAGACACAGCTGGTCAGAAGAATATCTGACTTTGACGCAGAGAAATTAGTTAAGACACATTCAGACGCACTGTACAAAACACCACCGTTCTCTAAATAAACAGTACTTGGCTGTACATGGCTGGAATCTACTTCCTGTAAAGGGGTGTGTCTACATAGAGTGCGTAGGGCAAATCCTGGTGAAAACATGGCAGGTGAGGGTGTGTGGGTGTCCCAAACATCTTATTGTAACCGTTTTGGATTAAAGTCGACAAAAAAAGACTCGCTAGCGAATTTAAGAAATCAACTTTCGTTATCTCCCGTGCACTAGCCACCTCCCACGACTATCACAAAAATATCACGGTGTTTTTACGTCGTATGAATTTACGTCACATCAATGAAACAAAATCCCAGATTCGACATATAAATAGCGCTACTTAGAAAACATCCATATGATTTTAATAAAGTAATAACCTTCAGATAAAATGTGTCAAAATTGAAGCCCAATCGAATTATTAGTTCACAATTTACAGTTATCTAAGTGAAGTTAATGCTGCAATCTTTAAAAACAATTAAAACATCTTAATGTTCTGTGTTGATAACGCATTTATTTATGATGTGAACATACTATATAACCAAAGAAATTGCTTGATAAGTGTTATTCGGACTCTACTCCATCGGAAACAAAGGTTAGTCAGTGATAATCTGACTTTAAACGCATTCATACACAAATAGTGTTGAACGCTCAGGTATTCAAAATGCGGCAGTTGTTCCACAAAACATCAGAAAAGTTTACGAAATCAGTTTGGCCGATCGTAAGTTGGAGTTATGTGAGATTTTAGGTGAGTTATAAGAACATCAACAGGTAGCTTATAGCCATTTTGCATGCCACATTGTAAATGTGAAAGTTATCTTCAGTGTGCGTGCTACGTTTGCACACACTAGATCACATAAACGACAAGCGTTGGAACAGTATATCATCCTGAAAAAAATACTGTTTTTTTTGTTGTTTTACTTAGTTAACCTCAAACAAAGTAAGTTGCAACTATAGACGTCAGGGCCTACTGAGAACTAGGGTGAATTTTAACGGGGACATCCTAAATTAGGAGCTGTGCAGCGAGATGCTTGTTCACATTGGTTTTAAATTTCTGCATGTCAATACAGTCTGAGAAACAGGGAGCATGGACACAGTTTCAAAAGCCGGTAGTTCGAGGAAAGAAGCTATTAGTGTAGAAGGCTCCCCAGCATATGGGAATCCACAGTGAATGGACGGGATTTAGTTGATTTTCGGGTTGGTCGAAAGGGCAGTAGAGCAGCAAGTTCATGGGAGCACATTCCTTGAAGTACTTGTAAAACAAGTACAAGGATGCAACATTGCAGCGATGGGACAGGAGCTGGAGATTAGAGGATAGTGAAGGACCTATCAGATTAGAAACCCTACTTTTAACCTTGTCTAAGAGGGAAGGACTAGTACATGTCGCACCAGTCCAGATGTGAAACACTACTCCATGCATGGACGGATTGTGGCTCTGTAGAGATATAGGATACTGTCAGGTTTTCTAGCACGGTAGAAGAAGCCCACTTTTTTGCAGCAGCCTTAGCAATGTCTTCTAATGTATTTTTCATGTTACCTCTGAATGTTAGGCCAAAGTGTTTTAACGTTGAACTCTCAGGTAGGCTCTTATTTGCCATGACAATCGGTGGTTGAGAAGGTTTGTTGTCGTTGTTGAAGGAAAGGAGCTTTGTGTTAGCAGCATTAAATGTATTATCCCCTTCCACTACAGACTCGAGGTCACTTTCTAAGGATTCAGCCATGTTGATACATAAAGTTCTATTTGGGACTAAAATTATTGTGGTTATTAGTTAGGCCATCGAATTATTAAATAATTGGTCATGATAATTAATTTTACTATGCAACCCAGCCTACAAATATACTGTCTGGTTTTATCTTATAATTGTGTTGTTCCGTATCAATATATATAAAGGAGTACAAAAATATATGTCTGTTTTTTTTTTGTCCCCCGATTTATAAAATCAGGCGACTTATGTTTTAAGGCATGTCCGTCCGTCCGGATTCTTCTCCGCAACCATCCATTGAATTTCTCTGAAATGTTGCATCCAGTTGTAACTTTGGTCAGGTTAGAATGTGAGATTCTCCGATTTTTGAAAGAAAATCTGGTTAGCCCCCCCCCCAGGCGGTCGAAAGGCCTTGAAATGGCAAAAAATGACATTTTTTGCCCCATAACTTTTCATCAATCTATTCAATTTCTCTGAAACTTGGCCAAAATGTAGAGGCAAATTTTCTTAATAGAAAATAAGTATCGCTGACCTTGGAAAAAATCTGGTTCGCGCCCCCAGGGTCAAAGACCTCCCGAAATAGCAAAAAATGGCCCTTTTCTCCCGTAACGTTTTATCCATCCATTCAATTTTTCTGAAAATTGGCCAAAATGTAGTGGCAATTGTTCTGGATATGAAATAAACATCCTTGATCTCAGAAAAATTCTGGTTCGCGCCCCCAGGAGGTCAAAAATACCACAAATTGCCCAAATTTATTGCATTTTACACTCGCCACATCGACTCACATAAAGAGGGGGGCCACGCACGCGCGGCTTGTTATTTATGTCATTTTACATATATTTATAGTTTTCGGTGAAGTAGTTGTTAAGCAAGGGATACAATCATATTAGTTTAGTTTGAATTCGGTAGTTTTTCCTTCAATGGCATCACTACCACTATGGTATACTCGAGATACATAATTGCTCCTTAACAAAGAAACACTATTAAGTAGGTCTCATGTCATAACTACGACGTTATTACACGCACATAGATATATATGTACACAGTATACTAGGACAATGGATCAGCGTTCTCGTCGCGCCCCCCGTCAGTACCCAGGCTTGCCTGGGGAAACAAATGATCCAACCAGCAGACTAAATTGTAAGAGACGATGCCATAGAGCCAAGTCAAAGAATCCTAGTCACAGTCCAAATGCCAAAAGCAGACAGCCTCAAGGGCACCTAGCGGTAGGGCCTGCCCTTCGCATACTACAACTAAATGCTGAAGGCCTTTCTGGTGTCATGCGAAGCCTCATCGAAGTCCTCGCCTCCCAACATTCTATTGATGCGATCTGTCTCCAAGAGACCCACATTGGCCCAGAGGTTGCAGGGCGCAACACCATCAATGGCTTTGACCTCTTGTGCGACATACCCCATGCCAAACATGGACTTGCCACCTATGTACGGTCAGACATAGCTGAAACAAACCACCTGACAGCAACACAATACTCAAACGCCATAACCATTGGCGGCTTCCATATTACCAATGTGTACAAGCCTCCGAGTGCCAACTGGGACATTCAGGTTCGACCCACCCTCCCCCACCCTGCAATATATGTGGCGGACTTTAACAGTCACCACCCTGACTGGGTATACCCAGCAGCGGACAGTGACGGTGAGGTACTGTCAGACTGGGCATCTAGAAATGGTCTTGCTCTGATACACGACCCTAAACAAAGAGGAACATTCCACTCAGCTAGGTGGAGGAAGGACTATTCTCCTGACCTATGCTGGGTCAGCTCTTTGAACGGCACCCCCTATCCCACACAGACCCTGATCCTTGACGACTTCCCACACAGTCAACATCGGTCCTCACTTATACACATTGGCCTACAACTCCTAGTGATTACCAGCCCTAGGAAGATGCGCTGGAACTTCCGCAAAGCAAACTGCAAGAAATACAGTGAAATTCTGGACCGGAGTACTGTTACCATCCCACTCCGCACCATCACTGTAGAGTAAACATACAATCGCCTCTGCAGCGCCATCTACAAGGCTGCCCACACAGCTATTCCACGAGGCTACCGGCCACTCTACGTCCCATGCCTGGACGAGGAAAGCACTGCCCTCCTACAAGCATGCGAAACCTCTGGGGACCCTGAGATAGCAGACCACCTCATTGAATCGTTAACAACAGCTCGGCAGGAAAAGTGGGAGGAAACAGTAGCAGATTTGAACTTCACTCACTTTAGCAGGAAATGTTAGAGCCTCATCCGCCGCTTGGGAGCTGCACAGAAACCTCTTACCCAGAGCCGACCATCCGTCTCACCTAACCAAGTCGCATTTCACCTTGTGTCTATTCCAAAAGACACTCAAGGCAAACACACCAGAAGGGCAATTACAGCTGAGCTCAAAGTACACCGGAAAGCGCATACTGAAGAAAGGAACCCGGAACCTATTGAGAATGCAGAACTGGAGAAAGTCCTGCAAGGCCTAAAATGTGAGAAGGTAGCAGGATATAACAACATATCACCCGAGCTTATGAAACATCTCGGCCCCCAAGCCCTGACCTGGCTGACTCAATTCTACACCAAGATCCTACAGACTAACCTGATCCCAAAGAAATGGCGAACATCAAAAGTCATTGCTATATTAAAACCTGGCAAAGACCCCAAACAATCAGCAAGCTACCGCCCAATCTCTCTACTCTGTGTTTCCTACAAAATACTGGAACGCCTTATACTCCAACGTATATCCCCAGAAGTAGAGGACATTCTGTGCGTGGATCAGGCAGGTTTCTGGACGGACCGCAGCACAGGAGAGCAAGTATTGGCCCTAACCACCTTCATCGAAAATGGTTTCGAGAACAGACTGAAGACAGGGACTGTTCCTCGACCTCACAGCCGCCTATGATACGGTCTGGCACAAAGGTCTCATTCTGAAACTCACAAATGAGCTTCCCGCCTGGGCAACAACTTCCATCCAAACCCTGCTTACCAACCGAAGGTTCAGAGTTCACCTTGGACATAACACCAGCGCATGGAGAGCACAGAAAAATGGGCTCCCACAAGGCTCAGTTGTAGCTCCAACACTATTCAATGTATACACAAATGACCTACCCAGGACGAAATCCCGCAAATTCATCTACGTGGATGACATCTGTCTGGCCTGCCAAGCACCGGACTTTGAACGACTGGAACGGGTTCTCACTGAAGACCTCACTAAACTGGACCAGTACTGCAAAACCTGGCGTTTAAAACCAAGCCCAGCAAAAACTGTCTCCAGTGTATTCCATCCCCACAATGCAAAAGCTGCCAGAGAAATCAACATCCCCCTGAGCAGTCTCCAACTTAAGCATGCCCCTAATCCGACCTACCTTGGAGTGACCCTTGGCAGGACCCCATCTTTCAAGGAACATATCAAAGGGACGGCGGCTAAGGTGAAGTCCAGGAACAACCTGCTCAGCAAGCTGTCTGGTGCAAAATAGGGTGCATCATTTTCCACGCTACACACCTCTGCATTGGCCCTTGCCTACTCTGCAGTAGAATATTGTGCACCTGTTTGGTCCAGGTCATCCCACACACACCTTGTAGACACCCAGATCAACTCAACAATGAGAATCATAACCGGGACAATCCGCTCAACACCACTAGCCTGGCTCCCCGTCCTATCAAACATTGTACCTCCACACATCCGGCGAACAGCATTCACTCAAAGGATGCTTCAAAAGGTTGAAGACTCCCCTCATCTACCAATCCACCTAGACATCCTCAACCCACCCACTGCTCGACTTCCATCCAGACGCCCCATCTAGAAGAACATCCCATAGGCTGACTTCACCATCCAATCAGCCTGGAAAAAGGAATGGGCGTCCAAAGACGTCCCTAATAACACCTGGTGTCAGACCCTAACCAACAAGTGCCTGGCACCGACCTCACTAGGAGAGAGTGGTCACCCATCAATAGATTCAGGACTGGACATGGCCCGTGCTTGCCCCGCCTTCACAGATTAGGCAGCAGCCCATCCCACTGTGTGCTTGTGGAGAGGAGCAGACAATCGAGCACATCATTGAAGTCTGCCCTCTCCAACGACTGAGAGAAGGATTAGCCACCCCCCACACAGCAGACCAAGAGACTATTGCATTCGCTAAATAAATAAAACTTCGATACATTTGGGGGGAGGGTTCATATTACAAAAGAATACACTTAAACTTTCCCTATAGAAAACTACCTAGTTGCGTGGAATCGACTCTTTGGGTTTTGTTTAGATTTTATCTCCAAACTGCGAAAGCTTATGCCATTGTTCGTTTCTGTGACGATTCAATTCCATAATACTTTGTTACTTATTAATTTATACCGGTACCTTGAGTTGTATTAGTACCTGGATATGTCAATTTTGACCTGTACGTATCTTCCCTCGCGAAATTAAGATAATGATTCTACCATGGGAGAGTAAGTGACTACGATGAATGTATTTGCGCATTTTTTTAGGGGAGTAGAAAAACAATAGGAATTATGTTTTTAAGAAAAAGGAATTCGCCTTCAACTAATTTCGAATACTCTTCATCTCCCCATTTTATGAATTATTCCAAAATATCCTTCATTTAAAAAATGTTCTCTATGTTATTATTTTATGTTAATTTATATACATTTGTAAAATATGCATCGAGTTTTAAAACATTCTTGTGAGTTACGTTAGATACAAAATCGGGTATTGGCGTAGTGAAATCTAATGCCTGAGTAATGAGAACTCTTTCTATTTCATTTTATAAACCTCTCACGTGTTTTTATTTGCGTAGGAACACATTTAAAAAATATACTTTTCCTAGTATATAGATGAAACCACAATTTTTCTTTTGTGCTTCATATTGTAACATATTAAATAGCTTTCTGCCAGAATAGGTAGATCCGATTGTCGCAGGATTCAAAAGAAATCAGAATTTGATTCAGGAAAAACACAGCTAATATCTGATTTACACTAAAGATAGGTAAAATAAGGCAAGCCAGCCGACAGCCGCGTAAAGGAAAACGTCGAATTAATTGGGGTAAAACATACCGCCTATCAGTTCGTTGTCCTTAACATTTTGTTGGATCACCTAATCTAATTTAAAATTTAATACGTCCGATGACGAAGTCATTAATATATAGAATACTATATGTATTTGCTTCACACTGACCGGTAGTGCTTTACTTATAATTTGAGTTGCTTTTTTTCTTTTAAGATGATGCCGTTTTTAAATATTATTTTTGTTTCAATCAAAGGGGAGTAAATGTGTGTGGACGAATTGAGCGTTACGTTAATATTTAAGATGGCTAAAATATTTCCAACTTGGACAAAGTATTTTTGGAAGGAATTGAATCAAATTAAATAACATGCTGCAAGTCTCTACAACGAAAATTATGAACCAAAATCAAATATTGATTTCGTAGGATAACATCAATCGATGACAAAGAAACAATAAACGTACTAACTTTACTTTATAAATAAGATAACGTTACTTTGTTAGAGTTTAGAAGCAATACAATATAAAATAAATAATAATAAATATATTAAAAAAATGCATTCATATTTTATTCCCTACCAGTAACCTGCGTATTTACAAATGTATAGAACACATGCCTAGTTTCATGCGGGGTCAACAGGGGGATTTATACTCGAGTTCCTGCGAGAATTTATCCAACCTCTTTGGGAATTCCAACTACTTGTGAAAGAGAGGGTTTAATATTCGTCAGAAATTGACTCTTACGCCTCAATCCTAGTATAGTAAGGAATGTTTTACTTGGAGTATATCTCACCAGAAGTTAAGGGTAAATGTTCAATAAGGAAATAGATAGCCGGTGGTAAGCAGGTCGACATTTTCAACAAATATAGTTCATCTCCCTTTGTATCTATTTTACTCTATATCCCTCATTCTGCAATCACTATTGCTTTTTAAATAGTTACTCTATAAGCACGTCTTTTCCTATATCAATATAAACAACTTTTCTTAAAGACAGACATTCAGCTAATTATTGACTGCATCGTTTTGTTGCCTATAACGATGCTGCCTATTCATGTGATTCTGATTTTGCTTTTGTTAGTCGCCATTTTAAAAATGTGAGAACAAGGTGACAATTTCAGCTCGCTTCACAGATTTCATTGGAGATAAACATTTCCTTCGTTTCAGTCGAATCCATTTCGCTCATAAAAATATTTCATTCCCTTTCTGTTATTTGGATTATTCCAATATTCATTTATATTTTCTTTTCTATCTCACGTTTATAACTCGTTAACACCCATTAATATTTAACGTTTTTACACTTCTTTTTAACATGTTACCTTGTATTTATTCAATAATCTTATTTTATTTCATAGATTTCACTAGAGGAATATCCGTCCCAGGCCGGGTAAAATTAATTTCGCGCACAGAACAGTTTAGCACCAATTTTATATTCACTTATGAAGATTAAAATCAAGATATAATACCGCTAAACCTTATATCTAAAATCCTTCTTCTAATTTTGATACACATATATTACATGATTTTGATTCTAAAAATGGTTAAAATATAAGTTTGAAGTTGAAGAGCTCCTAAGAAATTGAAATTCAGTGAATCCTGCTTAATTGGTGTCTAATGACTAAGGATCCAATTCGATGCAAATCTGAAATATTTGATTTTTCAAAGTAGACATTGTGCCTATATAATACCGACTTAAAGGACTGTTAAGATACTCCAAGGAAACTGACATTTGGGGAATATTTAATAATTGATGTCTAATTCTTAATGTTAAAATTTCACAAAAAATTGGGATTTTTCTGGATTTTCATGAAGAGAATCCACCCTCATTTTACCAGCTTTGAATAAAACTTCATGCGATTCCTCATATTAGTTATTTTTCATTTTTTATTTATTTCCCATTCTTGTTTTTCTCTTTTTCATTTATATCTTCCTTTTTCTTTTCTTTTCTTTTTTATCTCACTTTTCCTTCTTCTCACTTTCTCATTATGTCATTTCTGTATTTTGATAAGTATTTCAAAGCACGTGTTCCACATTTTGTATGCCGTGTCCTCTTGGGTACATATGCGAGAGTCGAAATTAAGAGGAAACACAATAGGGAAGACGTTGACTTTGCTTGTGAGAATTTCGAACGCAAACCGCGATAAACGCCATTTTCAAGATTACGAAGCAACCACTATCAAAAGTGATACATTTTAACACTCGACCACACCCCTGAATTATCTTTTGCATTATATAATACCGGTATCATTTTATTTGCTTCCAATTAAAATAAGCTTCTAATCGAAGTCTTGATTTAATATATTCGTCATTTTACTTTTTAATATTTCAATAATAACAAATTCGATTTATCGTGTTTTGGAGTCGAACCCTTAAGCACACACTTTTTCTCACATAGGCAGTATTTCAAAGATAAACGTAAATGAGGGCATACAACATGAGAAGTTATAGAAAACAGCAAATAGTTTTATAGAGTGAATATATTAAAGCCTCAATACAATAACTAAATACATGTGTTACCGACGTTACATCAGAGAGATATGACTGAGTAATGTATGCATACATCTCGATTTCATGGGCGTGGGCTGGGTTTGAAATCTCGGTGTCTGTTACAAACACGTAGCAGATATCGGAGGTATATAGGAATGCGAATGTGAAAATACGTCTGACAAGCACGGCGTCAGAGGTGTGATGACCATGAAAAGATGATAGGAAATCGAACGTAAGTCCGATAGGTTAGAAGCCGGACCAGGAAAGAGAATGCTATCCGCTTCTATATTTCTCATATATTTTCATTTCCGGAAGAAGAAATATAATTCTATGATTGTTTAGTATAATTCAGGGGAGATAACTTAGATATAATGTAAGGGAGGTCACTGATTTTTCTAATTTGGTAAAATCATATTTTTTATTATTTCTTAACATGATGAATATAATTATATTTCTTTTTATTTCTTTTTTGTATTTATTATTGATTTTTGTTACATATTAAATTATCTGAATACATGTTTATTGTAGACGTACAGTTTTAACGAGTTCGCCATGGCAAATCACACCCTGCATGATAGTCCAACGTTAAAACTCTTCGGTCTAACATTCACAGGTAACATAAATTGGAACAAATACATAGAAGCCATTGCGAAGGCTGCTGCAAAGAAAGTGGGGTCCTCTACCGTTCTAAAATATTTCTCACAACTGACAGTATTCTATATATTTACAAATCAACCATCCGCCTATGCATTGAGTATTGTTGTTACATATTTACTGCTGCACCATGCACTAGCCTCTCCCTCTTAGACAAGATCAAAACAAGAGTCTCTTATCTAATAGGTCCCTCACTATCCACCAAGCTCCAGCTCCTGTCTTATCGCCGCAATGTTTCATCTTGTGCTTGTTTTACAAGTACTTCAATGAAATGTTATTCGATAAACATGCTGCTCTGGTGCCCCCTCGACATTAATAAACTCGATCAACCAGACAATCAGCTAAATCCTATCCATTTATTGCGGATGTCCCCAGATACCGGAGAGCCTTCTACTGTAATAGCTTCTTTCCTCAACCTACCGGCCTTTGGGACACTCTCCCTGCTCCCTGTTTCCCCGACTGAACCGACATGCAGAAATGTAAAACTAATGTGAACAGGCATCTCCCTAAACTTTCACCCTCATTCCCAGTAGCCCTTACGTCTACAGTGATAACCTGCCTAAGTTAAAAAAGGATGTGCCCCAGAATTAATGAATCTCAATATACGATAAATGATAAACGATTTTTATATTTAGTCCGATGATTATATAGAAATACATATTTAATATAGGTAAATGAATCAGTTGCTGTTACATAGTTGGAAATTACTGTGTTCTAACGTAGAGTCAGAATACATTAGGTTGTTGATACTTATGTGAGGATCTGGTCATAAATAACATTTTTTTAAGGGAAATGGATCGAAGCTGTTAAGGGTAATAAATAAATGAGAGTAATTTATTGTCGTCTTCGTTTGGTCATTCTAGTGACAGGTCTGAGACTACATCGTAATCCTAAGATCAGAAAAGTGAAGTGAAAGAACGATAAACACCCAATCAAGTGGTATGTAGTATTCGATTGTCTATTTCATTCCTTTTCAATTCGTTTTGTATCATTTCCGTCTCTTTGCTTGCTAGACCTTTTTCTATTTATTCATCTCTGTTTTGTCATCAGTTTTTTTCATTTTTAACTTTTTTTATCTCCCTCCAACAGCGGTAAGATGTGACACAAGGTCGGAAAGTGGGAGTGAAAGCAAGCGCCTTAAAGGTTGATCACTCTGGCCTATTAAAAATATCTGGCCAGCCCCCGTGGAGTTCCCCGGTAGATTCGCCTCAGGCGATTAGCAATAAGCTAACACGTTCTCAAAGAGTGAAAAAGTAAAGGCTGGAAGGGTGGACCTCCTAGAACTGGACAGGACAAACCCTTAGACCGCCGGAATCAAGGCATGAAGGCAAAGACGGTACCGGTCTAAGGGGTGTATCATTTATCGGAACATATACTACACTTCGATCTATTACTTCTTTGATTGCGTTTCTTTTAATCCTTTTATTTTAATTTATACGTTATCTTTCTTCAAACAACCATTGCATTTTTTCTATTATTTCTATAAGTCATGTTCTCTTTTCTACTGGTCACGATGGCAACTGCATTATGGTTGTATATGTAGAATTCTACTCCTCAAATGGTAGAACATATACCACACTTTGATCGTAACTAAAAAAAACAGATAAAAAATGTTTGAAACTTTATTACTCTTTTTTGAGGTTGTTATTGTCTGACTTCAATTTTCTATTATTTTCTGTGTTAGTTTATATTTATTTTTTTTGTTTTTCTTTCTTGATGTAATTACTGGTAAGTAAAATAAGTGTCCTCCTGTTCTACGATGACAACACGTGTTTCGAATTGTTACGATGTCAATTGTTCTGCGCCAAACTCTAACCCTAACTCTAAACCTTACCCATGTTTTTAGTAAAAGATCCACAGAACGTCGGTGCTCACGCAACTTAGTCGGTACGGCGGCACTCCAAAAGCAAGAAACCCACACCGTGAACAACAACAATTAATTACTGAAACGTAATTGTATATAAAAATGTTTATGTAGAGGAAAAAAGAGAAGATCAAGAATCTGAGTTGTTATTTTACTTTGCGATTTCGCTCTCTAAAAGAGGTTGCATCGCTAAGACTTTCTTTAAGTTTTTTAACTTCCTTATCTTCGATCGATCGTCCTGAACTGTATCTGTTTATCGCTAAATAGTTAATTCTATTTCGGAGTGTTTTCACATGAGGAGACAATTCGAATTGGCTAACTATCCACTGATCATTCGGCATTTTTTACAGGTTGAGGATTAGTCAGTTAATAAAATTATTCGTTACATGCATCTAAGATGAGCCTTAAAGTAAACAAAAAATATACAGCTTTTACTATTAAGGGTGCTATCAAGCCGTTTAATTTTTGATAGTAGGGTGTATTATTCGATATAGAGTTGGTTCACCTCCTGAACTTTTCAATTGTAACCTCACATTTCGACACGTGTAGTTAAAAACGTAATCGTTTTAAATGATCTCACACAATTTTTGTTTACTTTTAAATCTTAAATGAAAATGACCTTTTCCCAATTTTTTTTTATAATTCAGCATATTTCACTTTGTCGACATGTGTAGGCTATTATATCCCTCCCTAAAGCTGAAACCTAAAATCGTCAATGAGAAACTGGGAAAATATTTATTTTACACTGCGTAATGAAACTAGTTTTAACCTTTCTATCTTTTAATATATTATTCTCCTAAGTCATATAAGGTAATTGGACAACTAATAGTGTTAGTCAAAATTTAGAACCAATCATCAAGTTCATGAAAAGTAAAATACCTCACCGTGTCATAGCATGAATTTGGTATAAAGCCACTAGAGAATGGTATGAACCTTATGAACTCTTATAGTTGTAATAGCAACATGTGTTCAAATACTTGTATGCAATCAATATTATTTAAAACTTATTGTGTTTATTTACTTTTTTCCTACTATAGATATTGTGACAAACAGCCGGTAGTGAGAAAGAAAACATAATGCAAGACAGAATTCACCTATTTGGACTTAGCCGGACTATACCTCACCCCGACAGAAGAGAACCTGGTGAGGCTACAGCAGCCATAGTCTGGTGGATTGAGTACCGATGGAAACCTCTGCTGTAGGACATGTGTTTATTCCGTTAAACATACAATGCAAAGCACGCCATATTATCATGATTAAACGTGTCTATTTTCCTCGTTCCATTATGCCTATCATAAGTTTACATGATCGAAAAGTAAACACCTGGATCAGACAGAAGACTGGAGTAAATTACATCATCACTACCATACGAATGGCAAAACATATATAGGCAGGTCACCTTTCGAGATATACCGACAACAGGTGGACATATAGAGCGACAGAATGGACACCGACACAATGGAAAATACCCAGAGAGAAGGCCAAAGCCCCGGTGAAGAGACGACCTCGATAATCAACTAGGTCCTATTTGGAATGGCCAGGAATAAAGCAAGGTGGAAAGACACCAGGGAGGGGTTCATCCACCAGGAGTGAAATAAAAAAAGACCCTGATGATGATAATGAAGAATATGATGAAGATAATGATGACAACGCCGACCACGACGACCACGACGACGACGGTGATGATGATGATGATGATTTCCCTCGGTCGAGAGATTTCAAGTAACAGAATGACCTTTGTAAGAAACAAAGAAGGCATAAAAGCAACGAAAACAAAGAAAAACCAAGACAACATGACATCATGTTGATGATAATCTATATGTGAGTGGTAAAAAACGGCAATCCAAAATATATGCAATCTGATGACGGTTTTGAGTACATCACATTCTGGCGACAACATCCTCACTGATGTAACAGATATGATGCCAAAATTGTGTCGTCAACGTTACCCATATGATAAATATCTTACACCTTTCTTCGCATGACGACAACAGCTCAGTAGATAACATCACAACTAAAATAAAACTATTTTTTCATCTTGTTTCCGAGTGTGTAACTTTCAAAACATAATAACACTCATCTCACAGCCAAGGAAAAATTAAAAGAAAATAAAAATATTTTATGTTTACATTAGATCAACACGAAATAATCCTTACAATGGATTTACCTTATAAGGATCCGCCGTTGTTTCCTCAATCTCCTCATTAAACGATACAATGTTTGGACATTTAATATATGTTTCTCTGTAAACAAAACTCAGAATATAATTCCTAAGAAATGCCATTTAGGCAATCCTAGTCATTATATTTTTTGGTATTTACCAAGTTTTATTTTATATCTTTACTTCTGTAAGGATCTCTTTTATATATTCCTTTGCTAGCGTTATACTGGTTTGTTTTATCCACCATTTGACTGCGTAGCAACATTGAATCAAAATGTTCTCGCTCGATGCAAAGATAATGGTGAAAAATGTGAATGAATTTACAATATATTGTAAATGCATAAGCGGTGCACTCGAGAGACGGTCGCAGAGGCTGAGGTAGGTTAAACTAAAGGGCAAGCTAATACCATGGAAACACAATAAAAAAGATGAGCCATAAGATTGTGTTGAGAGTTATTTACCATCGATCTGCTGCAATATTATTGGGAGGGCTTGGCAAAAGGATCGCTGATGGGCAACAATGCAATAAACCGACTAATAAACAATGCAATAAACCGACTAATAAACAATGGATTTAAGGTTGGGAAACTCCTAAAATAATGAGCAAAACCCATTTCGGTCTTCGATAAGTATTTTAGGCATATATTTTTGAGAACCAATACCATTCTTCCACATGAAGCGAAAATGGAAGATTTAAAAATGTATCATCACAATTTAGAACGCTAGTTAGAGCAGAAGTTCCTTTCTGCATTTTATTTTTTAATATTTTCTCAATACGTTATTTTTGCCAAAGAAAACGTTTGAATGGAATTTTATAACATTTACGAAATGTGTACACTAAAAGTTATAAAAATTATAATATTAATAAGAAATTTGGGTTTCCCTCGATATTGACTTTTTGGTGCTGATATCGAACATATACCAGTTCCCGGAGACTTCGCGTCGGCAGCGTTAGGGCATGTTACGTAAACATCCGAGAGATGCCGAGGCGAATACTGGCAGATGATAACTTCAATACGCTGCTGTGTCGTATTTTTTCAGTTTTATTTCCAAGGGAGATAGCAAATAAAAAAAACGAATAAAACAGAGCGAAATAACTGTTAATAAATACTTTTTACAATATTTTTAACACAACAATGCTAAACAACTGTTTATGAATACATTTTTATTGTTTTTCTTTGTCATTTCTTTTTGTATTAAGTCAACTGGTTAAAAAGTATTGTTTTTGTGATTTTTAAAACTGAAAAATATTATTTGTGTGTTTTAGTGGGCTTTTTTGACATTGTCTTTTTTAATCTGTAGGGTTAGGGATAGGGTCGGGTTAGGGTTTGGGACGGGTAAGGGTAAGGGTTAAACAGAGACTCGTCTATTTCAACTGTATGCCCTGGGCATCCAATCTGACGAGGATTTCGTAACTAATGGTCTTAGCAGAACCTACATATTCTTCCAATCGATATGCGTGTTCAGTGATCCAACGCTGTATTTCCTCCATGTCGTCTGCCAGCTGACAGCTGATTGGCTAATCGCCTCGACATATCTCGGATGTTTACGTAACATGCCTGGACGCTGCCGACGCGAAGTTCTTGGAAACTGGTTCTACATTCGATATCACTACCCACTTGTTATATAAAAAAATACTATAAAATAGAAAGAAAGAGAAATGGTCCCAAACCAATTCGTAAAATGTAACCAAATTATACATCTTTTTCATAACAACTGACCAGGGTCACATGCTACGCTAAAACAGAGCTAATGAGTTTGTCAGTTAGATGATTACCAATACTATGAGAGGATGGAGAACGATAGCAAAAATTTATTACTTAAGAGATGACTCGACAAAATTTTATTGACACCTGACTTTAAAACGGCCATTTTGTCTTCAGCAAGCAAGCACCCCCGCGGTATATTGTACGACAGATCAGAAGTTATTCGAAAGAAGAGTTTCTTCTTTCGAATAAATACCTGAACTTGATATTGACGTTTCTTACGTGCATAAGTATTTCATTAGCCTTAAATTATCGACGTATAAGTTTGTAACATATTTTTTTTGATTTGAAGTTGGCAAATTGCCGTTAAAATTTGTTTTTTTGCGTAAAAAGAATTTGAAAATTCTATTTCTGTGTAAAATATTTAAATTTTGTGCATACTATCATTTGGAATAAAGTTAAACTCTGCAAGAGAACAAACAATATAATATAGCCGATAGAAATTAAAATAAGTAATTGAAATTTAAACAATTTACTTTAATTAAAATGTTGCACAATCAACATTTAAAAAAGTAAATTACATTTTTATTTCTATTTCTTTGTATTATTAAGTAACTATTTTCAAGGAAAAAACGTCTCGAGAGTAAAGGTTAAAGAAATGGATGGATTTGCAGTGGAATTGTGATGAATATTATGAGAGGATTTAAAATAATTACTGGAATGAGCAACGTTTGATTTCTTGAAAGGAAACACTCGACAAGTATTTCTTTAAATTGCACTTGAGAACGACATTGCTTTAATCTCCAGGGAAGCAGTCCCTTCGTAATGCGTTCCACAGATGGGGAAGTTATGGGAAAGTGACTCTGTTTATGGAAATTACGTTTGACGTTAGACATGCGGGGGATCAAAGAAATGTTCTTGAAATCAAGCAATTCAATTTAAGACTAATCGATTGTAACTAGAATTGGACACAAAAAGCAAAGTGAAAAATTCTAAGCGTCACTATTCTACAATTGATCGAGTCCCAGAGTACATTCGCACTTTGTCAATTCCATTGGTTTGTAATAATGTGAGTAAAATCGTGTTCATATGTTTTTTAATCTAACTTTGAAATATTACTAAATCATGAAGAAATATATCGAAAAATCAAGAAAATTCAGGTTTTGGTATTAATAAATAATTTATGAATTCCGTCAGAGATTTGATAAAATCGCCCAAACATTCCTATTCAAACGATAGAAATGAAGAAAAAAGTAAAAGCAAAAAAAAAGGTTAAAAAATAAAATCGAATAATGTCAATATTATGGGCTACCCTATTTATGAGCGCGGCTAAGCTATCATATTTGTTTTTGGTGGCTGATATTGAAATGACTATGATTAGTTATCTCTGTTTCATACTCTTTTCATCCCCTGTTGCAAGATGCGGAGTCACTCCATTGTTGAAATTTATTTATTGTTGTTTTGTAAAAATAAACATTCAGATTTCTATGTGAAATCTTATCCAGAGAAAATATGATTTTATCGAATTATTTATTTTATGATGTGTTTTTAATACGTCTTTTAACAAATTTAATTTAATAAAACAATTTTTTTGAACATATTTTTAAACAATTAAGTTAACATTTCTTTTGTGCGCTCTATCCAAGAAGAAGAGGATAGTGGTTGGTGCACTAGCCTAGATGTGACAACAATATTCCATGCATTATCTATCCACAATTCAGATGCACTTATTAAAAAGGTATCGCAATATGCTTCTAATAAAAACATTTAGAAAATCATCAGTCAACATCGTCCTATTCTTATTAGCACTAAAGATTTGGTTTGTAATACATGTTTCAGAAACGTAATCGGCGATAAACGTTAGGCATTTAGCAGCGTCGGAAAAGGACTACAATCGCTCAAAATACGCCGGTCTTCGCGACAGATATATGTTTCAAGCGATCGCTGTGGAGACGAGTATAGCTATTGGTCTTCAAGGCCTTAGTCTATTAATGAAGCAAAACACCGAAGATCATTGGGAATTGTCTTGGCTCTATGAGCGCATTTCCATTGACATTGACATAGCTTCATTTTTGACATGGAAAACAAGTTGTGCTACTGCATAAACAAATCTGGCTTATTCACGTCCGTTGGTTTGCCACATAATTCTTCAGACTGGCGTCTTTTCATAGACCTTTCCAAGCGAAGTCTCAAGACTGTGTTTCTGCACAACGGGAATAAATATCCCAGCATTCCCATTGCACACTCTGTCCATCAAAAGAAGTCCTATGACAATATGGAGCTTTAATTTAGAAGCTATTAAGTACAACGAGTATCAGTGGAGTCTGTGTGAGGACCTCAGTGTCATTGGTCTTATGCGTATGCAAGCGGGCTTCACAAAGTACTGTTGTTTTCTCTGTCTATGGGATAGTCGAGCTGTATCTCAGCATTATAAGCAGAAAGACTGGGGGTGGAAACACTTTTATTCCTAGCAAACATAGAGTCAAAGAGAATCCTCTGGCGGACATGAATAAGGTGCTTATTCCTCCTCTTCACACCTAGCTTGGTGTGATGAAGAATTTCGTGAAGGCGTTGGACAAAAATGGTTCTGCCTTCCAACACTTGTCTATGTGTTCCCAGGTCTTAGTGCTGCTAAGCTCAAAGAAAGCATTTTTGTCGACCTCAGATCCGAGAAGTGCTGAAGGAAACTTATTTTAAAGAGCTTCTAAACTTAAAGGAACTGAGAGCATGGGAAGCATTCAAGTCAGTCTGTAGTGGCTTCCTTGGTAACACACGCGTACCATATTACCAAACCTGTATTGAGAAGTTGCTAAAGTCTTACGAGGATATGGGGTGCCGAATGTCACTCAAGATTCATTTTCTCCATTCCCAACTGAACTTATTCCAGCCAATCCTTGGAGCAGTGAGTTATGAGCATAGCGAAAGATTCCAAGACATTTCGAAGATGGAGAGCAACTATCAAGGCAAATGAAACCCCGGCATAATGGGAGACTTCTACTAGATGCTCTTGCGTGACATCCCGGGAGAAAATTCATCAAATCTACTACGAAAACACATTTTTGACTGTCTGTGGTACTATGAAATGTGTAATTGTGTCATCCAACTATATTTATTCAATCAGTGTTCTTTATGTATCCTTTTTTATCTGTTATAAGCTGCTGCAACTCTTGAAATATGTACATTTATTCTCATTTTATACTAAAATTAGAAAAGCTAAAAAAATTGAGATAATAGAGCAAAATTATTTATAAATTTAAATTCAGCACCTACAAATTAGCAAAAAACATCTATTCCCATTCTTGCTTCTGACCCACATTTTTTTTTGTATGACAAACTATCGGCAAACCTGAAGAAATAGCAAAGTTGTAATGTAAATACGTTAATGAAGAGTTCGATGAATTCATATAATGATGATATGCATTGAAAATTACTCACATGTAAATGTTATATCTGATAATTTAAATTCCGTATAATGAATTTTGATTAATTTCAAAATGTTAATTTCGCTGTCGATTCATTCTGAACAATCTCAAACAAAGGTTGTACATTACAAAGCATTTATTGATAAAGACCCGGCTATGGATAGACTTCTTAGGAAGTGACTTTCTAAAGGCTTTTTAACACATGCCAACATGTAAAAGCGGGCCTGAATCGATGATGATGATGATGATGATGATGATGATGATGATGATGATGATGATGATGATGGTGACACAATAATACGAAGTCCTTAGAGATGCTACATATTAATGCGGACTCTATTCCTCTAAATACTGTACTTTTACTGCACCACACAGTGTAAAAGCGGGAGAAATATTTGACACTTGATTCTTGAGTCTGATTCGCTAGGGGTCCGACTCTTTTTGTGTGTGTGAGGTGTGGGTCTTACCAAGCATTATCCCCACCCGTGGCGTTCCTTCCCGGATAATGCCGAGTGTTCAATTCTTGGATTTTCTTACCCTTCCTTAGTGCTGCTTGTGAAACCTAGTCCCGGAAGTTTACCTGACTTAATGACCAAACCTTGTTGCAAGTGGGATGACACTTCCTCCTTTAGTGTTGATCTTAAAAGTTGGCTCAAACTTTTAACTTTGAGTCCGTATTTGAATTGTGCAACCCATCTGACGCATCGATTAACTCCATTACATTTGCCAAACACTTAAAATTGTCTCTGGTAAGTTTTAAAACATTTTCTAAAATATAATTTACAATTTTCTAAAACTATAAAAATTTACATTTTCATTTTGAAATTGTATAATTAGTGGCCTTACAAATCATTGCATCAAATCATTATTTTTACTGATAGAAGGCATCACATTTAAATGTTATCTCTTAAGAAACCATTAACATTAAAATAAGGTTTCTATTGGGGTTAATTGCTTCGTAAGCAAGCGCTTCTTTTGGTACATTTTGATTGTGAGGCATTAACAGACTATTCGGTCAATCAATAAAATAAAATTATTTTCTCGGTCGGCATCAATGTACAATTTGACCAACGGATGGAATGAAATATTGTAATTGAAAACAAATCTTTTACACGTCACATACATTGATTTGTCAGAAAGGATGGGTTTCATTCCGAATATATTCCGGTGTAATAGTTTTCAAGATGTTCATACATTTCGGTGCTTTAATGAAAACGATAAGCGCCAACCATCAATAACGACAATTGTCGACCCCCAATAACGCATGTACCGTAGGCTTCGTCGTCTTCATCTTCATATCCTTGCTATCTCGACTCCAGCGTAAGGCGACCACTGAGGGCGGAAAACATTACTCTACAATTTGTATTCAAAGCACGTAGCAAGGCAAGCGCATACATCGTGTAAGGTTGACATGTTGAACACGTGTGTAGGCGTCGATAGGGCCTTGCCGTTCGCCTCTCTACTTGAAGCTCTGTGTCGGTCTTCTCAAAATCCCAATCTAACTTGTCTAACTTCCCGAACAGATCTCTTCCGTCTCCTCGAAAAACTTCCAAACATATTTTCTCTTAGCTGGACGCCCTTAAGCCCATCACAGGAACTGTGTATATCCGCATTTTATTTCATCTATCCACCGAAACTGATTACACCCGCATGTCTTCTATCTCATTATAATCTGGCCACCCAAATACTAACAACTAATTGGCATGGCGTCACTTGTCTGTATAAACAGTAGATCTGTCGCTTCCCGATTGCTATCTACTTCCTCATCATTTTTGTGTTGTCTATTTCCTAACTAATATTTTTCAGTGGTCCTGGCTGTGTGTATGGGGGATCAGTCAATAGCATCACAAGTTTTCTAAAGATCATATCTCAGATGATACGATCCTATAAACTCATACGTATATAATGCATATGCAAATGTGCCCCGTAGTTTCTTTAATAATATAGATAATGGTTAACGGTTGGATGTCATATCATTAATGTTTATCATGTAACTTCGTCAATTATTAGGACGAAATATCGACAAACCTGAAGGGGTAGCAAAGTTGTAATGTAAATACGTAAATGAAAAGTTCGGAATAATTCATAAAAAGATAATAATGATTGGAAATTACTCAGATGAGAAAGTGATATCGGAAGATTCGAATTCCGTATTTAGAATTTTGATTTATTTGAAAATATGAATTTCGTGGTTAATATATTCTGAACAAGGACACACAAAAGTTGTACACTACAGAACATAAATAACGTTAAAGATTGAAATATTTTACTTAAATACATTTACATGAATTAGTTTTGGTATCTTTTCCCCCAAAACATGTTTTTAAATACACCGTAAAAACTATACGTAAATGATAAAATACTATTCCTTTATGTTCTTATTAACACCGCTAATAATAATTGTTACACTTTCAATAATAAAAAAAACCAACTAGCTTAAACTGGATACTTTTAAAGCTATGCCTCTATCACTACAAAATAGCCTTTGTTAAAAACCTACTAAACCGTGCACAACTCATCTACTTCACTTAAACAACACTATTCATCAAATTAAAAATATATATACAACAAGAATCTATTGATAACGAATTCCCTAATTATATCGTCAATGAACAAATAGAATAAATTATTAGAAAGTTAAAAAAATACTACAAATGATAATAATACTCAACCTCACATCTCAAAGTATATTAACATATACTACTAGAATCAAATGCAACCAAACTTTAAATATAAAGCAAAAACCACACAAACTTGTGCACAAATACATATCCCAAATTAACAATGAGAATATAATAAGCCTCATTATTTACTATAGAATATAAAATCCAAAAAGCTTAAACTAAAAAAACAACTCCTCCCAAACAATTAAAACATTAGAAATAACCAATGCTATTTATGAGTTTAAATTCCCTTTCGAAGAATATAACCCCATATTAATAATAGCAGTTTATCCTGCGACGCTAATTCTGGCTTCTCTGAGTTTAAATTGTTAACGTCTTTCCTGGAACAACGAGAAAAAATATCTTGGTGTCTAACTGAATTAACGTGCACGTTTCTTCGGCTATCTTTTGGAAGTCTCTTCTTTTCTCCAACATTTTTTGGTTTGCTTGTTTCACTTGATAATTCGACGACAAATCCAGAACATTCGTGATAACATGAAACATACATCATTATTTTTTTTTATTTTAACACAAAAAAAAGATTATTAGAAAAATTGAAAAAATCAAAAATTGTATAATTTAGCGGAAGACTTTTGTTATTTGTAACAATGTTTGCTTAAATATATATTTATATTTCTATGTACAGTATAAGCTCATAAACTAATGAACGGATAATTATTAATTTTTGAATATATATTCAAGACAACCCATTGAGTAACATCGCATATTATTTTTTTGGATAATTTTTAACATTTAGGGGATGCATATATATAAAGTTACGTATACGTATGTGTATATGTTATATATATATATATATATATATATATATATATATTATATATATATATATATATAATCTTTGTACAAAATACGCTCCTAAACAAATGAACCGTTCATTTTTAGAATATTTATTCTAAGCAGCACGACGGAAACAATCGCACATTTTCTGGTAAAATTTACCATTTACGGTTTTGCCCAACACCACTTTTGATTTTTTAAAAAACAAATTAGATACATAATATGTAACAGATAAAAGAATTGATCTTGGTCAAACATTGTATTATATAAATACATTTTTAACAGAATCTGTGCGCACGTGATTGTAAGCAATATGTATGTGCTTGGTAAAATCCTGAATGATTAAACTTATTAATTTCTGCATGTCGTTACAGTCGGGGAAACAGGGAGCAGGGAGGCATTTTCAAAGGCCGTCAGCTCGAGAAAAGAAGCTATTGGAGTAGAAAGCTCTCCGGTATCTGGTGACTTCCACAGTGAATGGATGGGACCCAGATGATTGTCGGGCTGGTCGAGTGTATTTACGTCGAGAGGGAACCAGATCAGCAAGTTCATCGGAGCACATTCCATTGAAGTAATTGTAAAACAAGTACAATAGTGCAACATTAGCTGGAGCTAGGGTGATAGTGAAGACTATATTTTATTACATACTATTTTTGGACATTGGAATCGTAAGGGGTGTTAATGTTGGCACACGTCAAAATACACAGTTCCACTTCTGTGATAATTATATACTCGGGTGTTCTAGACACCGGGCGTGTTTGTTTAGCAAGAACATATCGCAAATATAAAGAAAGTAAGAAAACAGTGAAATTTAATCAAGAAAAACTATTATCGCTTATGAGAAAATAAATAAAAATAAATTGATAAAAAAGATTACATTGAATAAATCAACTTATAATGTTTGTTTTATTATATTAGCCATTTTTGCTTAGTATGACTCGTTGGAAGGCGTCACATAAACACTATTGATTAATATTAGTTATCAAGCAAGTTTACATATCTGATATAAGCTGGGACAATAAAATCAATTTGTCGCCAAGAAACGATACGATACTTGCGTAGAATGTTGAAGCGTAGTTTAGTCAAGAATATGATGCGATAAACATTGTGTATAGGCGATAACTATATATTTTCGGTTGTTGTTATTGTTAGATATTAGTAAATGAGAGGAAAATGCGAGTTAAAAACTAAGTAGTTTTACGCATGTAAACTTAAGAAGAACATGCTTGAAATGTGTAACTAATCGCTAGTAGAAAAATAGATTCTTCGTAGAACCGAAAGTAACAGAAGTAATAATATACGAGGACTTTATTTTTTTGTACAAGCGATTATTTACACATTTCAAGCGTGTTATTCTTAAGCTTACATGCGTAAACTGATTATACTTTTTACTCAAAACTGTTCCTCATTTACGAATATTAAACAAAAACAATAACAGGAAACGATATGTATCGCTTATACACATTGTTTATCGCATTATGTTCGTGGCTCTAAACTACTACGCTTTACGTGTCTAGAAAGCGTTATCATTGGATTAGTTGATACGATATTGTATATGATTCTGATATTTTATCGCAAGTTACATTCAATTAGCGGTAAACTATACTCATGCTTTCTAATCAGCAATGCAACGTTAGAGAGTCACTAGTAAAGATCGTACAAGATCAAACTTTCACATTCTAAGTTCGAGGTTAATATTGAAAGTTATACGCATGCGTACGTATATTGATCCAGGTAAAACGAGAGACGTAGTTTCAGTCATGAGAGACAATAGATGAGCCCTTTATATTGCAAACAAAAGTAGCCTAGGACGACTAGTAAAAATGCCGGGATAAGCAAAGTGCCTTCCTACATGCAGTATCTGATATTACTAAATGGTCACCCATTTAATACTAACAAGATTCAACGTCGCTCTACTACGGTGCTTGATTGAAAAAAGACGAAACGTATACGTCCATAGATAAATAAACAATAACAAATATTTATATTTGAAGCTCCTCGTAAAAAAAGTAGAGCACTGTAAATGGTAGTAATAACACAGCGTGACGTCACTTGCTTTATATGCATCATTCCTTCACTTATAGAAGTTGAATGCCTGTATGTCTCGCCGCCTTTAAATGTGTTTAAATTACCATTGTTTATAAGCTGTTCAGAATTGGCCTATCGGTTAGCAACGTTGAAAAATACTTGTAATCCAGGGTTTCGAATCGTGTGACCAGTAGTGAATAGTCGTACTTCTATGCTGATGAGTCTTGATTGAAAAGAGACGAAATGTATACGTCCATAGATAAATAAACAATAACAAATATATATATATATATATATATATATATATATATATATATATATATACACACAAAGAGCAAAAGCTGGCGTATGAAGGTAAAAAATATTTTATTCTTTATATAAATTAATATTGTTATTAGCCCCTTTGAGAGATTGATGTTAAGCCCTGTTCGGAAGAAGTTTAGAATAGACTGTCACGTAGCTATATGGCATGTTCCCACAACACTCTTAGACAGTCTTTCTATATGTGCCTGCTCCCCATAAATATAACTTAATATCCCATTCTTGACGCGGTAATGTCTCGTGACCGTTTAGTTATGACGCTTGCTAACTGAGTCTAGGGTGATTCTGTAACTGAGTTCAAATCTTGCGACCGTCTGACATCATTCTTCCTATACTGATGAGAGCGAAAGCTTGAAACGCTGACGCATTTAAGTAGAAATACTTTAATATTTACTTAAATTAATATATATATATATATATATATATATATATATATATATATATATATAAGTCAGTTCATATTATATTCCAATAACCATGGTTTTATTTC
This sequence comes from Sepiola atlantica, assembly GCA_963556195.1. NCBI lineage: Eukaryota > Metazoa > Mollusca > Cephalopoda > Sepiida > Sepiolidae > Sepiola > Sepiola atlantica. The sequence goes on along the minus strand of OY744524.1, from coordinate 98,743,550 downwards.
ATTATTTTTATTTTTCACATTTCCAAAACACATAATATTTCTGTGAGATATATTTTTACGGTCCGTTTCATTTGTCTTGTGCCAAACAACATTTTTATGTCAATATCGTCTCTGCAACACTACAAAATCATTAGAAAAAATTCACAAAGAGTAAAAAGTTATTGGATTAAAGTGTCTTGATAAAAACCTACACTATACAGTAGTTCTTTTTTGGGTGAAAACAAATAAAAAACAAATAAAAAGAGAGCAAAAACTCACACGTGGGGGACCCCACTAATACACCATTTTGAATTAATAATTATATATATATATATATATATATATATATATTAGACCTCTTCAAAATTGACCTTTTTCTTCAAACATATGGAAACTGCTATAATTCCCATTCTCCAAGGTCTAGATTAGCTAAGTATACCAGTTATTGTGATCTTGGACCTTGGCTATGCCTGCCTCAAGAGCCATGTAATTTTATTGTTGACGTTTTTCAAAAACGCTGCAAAATATGGTATATTATGTCCTTATTTTCATTGTAGCTTTCCAGAGGTTGATGCTATAGCATTGAAAGTGGTACCAAATGAAAGCTAATAAATTTTTATTGCATATGGTAGTAAGCACAATAAAACACATGTACACCTGTGTAAATTTTAACTAATTTTAATGCACAAACAGCTGGGACACTACAAAATATCAGTTTGGTAGTATGATAGCACTGCACTGACACATATATTGCATAAGAAACTGTCAGATAGGATGTTACTAATACATGTATTATCACTTGTTCAATGTGGCTTTTTTGAAACTGTCAAATTTTTTCCTGTGGTACTCCACAACTTGTAGTAAGCAGCTTCTTTGCTCTGGGTCACTTGTGATCTGAGTTGCAAAGTCACTCATTAGTTTCACACCTCTCTCAGCCACATCATTGGTCACTTTCACTGACCTCACAAACTTCTGTGCATTCCTGTAGCTGTCATTGTGTTCCCAGGTATCAGCAGGAGTAGTGAGCCAGTCACATTTCACTCGAAGAGCATCAAACAGAAAGTGAGACTCTGGCCCTACCAGGTCTGTGAGAACTGTAGCTGCATTGATGACAGGAAACACTGGCTTGCCTTTCCTGTAACTCTCAGGTTTCTCTGTTTCTGACAGCTTGACTGTGAGCTTCTCTTTTGCAGACTTGGTCATGCTGGCATGTGAACTGAACAAGGTGAATGGCACTAGTTCCTGGGTCAGATACCAGCGGTGGTTGTTCATTTTCTTGAGAACAGAGGTGCCAGTTCATAGTCATACTGCTTGTATTGCAGCATGTTCTTCATAAGCTGGAGGTCATGGATAGGTGCATCAGCTGCAGATGTGGTGGTCACCCAGTGGCTGGTGTAGAATAAGGTCAGGAACTTGTTCATGCTCTCCAGCTTGAAGATAGTGTCCGTGTTGTATTTTAGTTCCTTGGAAAACATGAGCATCTTCATACAGTAAATGTTCCTGGCCATCCAGCGGGCTTGGTGAATGGCACCTGGCTTGGCCTAGTGGATACCTCGAGGAGGTCCCTCACCAAGCAGGATCAGGCACAGCTCTGCCACCTCTCTGTAATCTGCCCTCGGACTTGCTTCCTCAAGGAAATTGCTTAAGACTGCAATTGTGCTTGTCTTCTTCTGTTTCAAGTCTTGTTCAACTAGGCCCAGAACTCTTGGGCAGTCCTTAACCAACTTGTCCCACTTCTCTTTCACATTGCTGAACATTGGGTTGTCAGGACACTTGACCTTGCTGAACACAGCGACCCATACACTTCCAATTATTACCTCTAATATGTGATGGCGACAAGCGAAGTAGAATACCTTTTTGCCTAGTTTTTCTTCAATAAGCTTCGCTGCACCCTTGTTGATACCACTGTTGCTTGCTGTGGTATCAAATACCAAGCCTACAATGTTGTCTGTGAGACCCCATGCTTCTATCAGTTCTAATGTAGCATTACACTGTTGGATTCCTGTGGAACTTTCTATGAAGGGCACACCAAGCAGCTTCCCTTCTTCATACTGTGGAGTACCAGAGACGAGCACTGCAAGACTTTCCACTGGGTATCTTTCACCAAGAACATCCCGTAGAAGTTTACCATCCCAGTGTAGTGTGCAGTAATCTGGCAGACTTTCCTTGAAGTTATTCATGTAACTTTGGCACAAGTTATGACGAGTGTTTATCCTATTTCGTCTTGTAGTAGAGGCTGATATAACAAAGTCATCAAGATCTGCGCCTCCTGCCTTCAACACTGCAGACACCATGGCTGTAGTCTCTTTGTCAGAGAGTGACAACCGATCTGCAGTGCTACAAATCTCTTCACTGGTCATAACTGAGTGTGGAAAGTGTAAGGCTATCGTACTTGGTTTTGATGAACAGCTTGGTGTTGTCTCAGTGTATTGTGAACCCTCACTAGTACCAGAGCCTTGACTGTTCTCTGGGTCTTCATCACTTGAAATTTTCCCAACTTCTGCTGCTGCACTGATTCTCTCTTCTCTTTCTTCTCGGAAGCTTTTCTCTCTAGACTTCTTCTCAAACACCTTATCATGACCTGACATGTGTGCCAGGCGAGTTGTCTGTTGGTGCAAGTAGAAATTGACGTCCTCTTCCGTTGGTCTCCTTTGTGAGCAGCCTGTTGCTTCTTATCTCCTCCACAACATCCTTTGCTCCAATATCAAATAACTTGTCTAAGTCCTTCAGAAAGTTAGCTCGTTTCTCTTCCTCTGGTTTGTTATTTCTTTTCTTGTTTTTAACAATTTTCCTGTACTTTTCATGGAGGATCATGAAACGGTTGACTGCATTTGGTCTAGTTAGTGTTTTAATCCTTGCCATATTCCAGAATGGCAAAACCACATCCACTGTATCATGGGCTAAAGACCTATTGTCACTGTTGGGATTATCATTCCTCACATGCAGTAAATACTGGAACACCTGGCGATTAGTAGGAAGTTGAGAGCTCCTGATGCTGGAGCTGGGTTGCCCAATGAGATACACATCACTGAATGACCTTGTGGCAGGAGTTACCACCTTTCTTCTCTTTTCAGTTGGTTCATCCCGTTCACTTGTATCGCTGACCACTTTCCCACAGCATAGTTGACTTCCAGATGCCATGTTGTCAGCAGTTCACAAATCTTAACAAATCAGCTTTAACTTACAATCTGAAATAAAGAGATAAATCATACTTAGTGATAATAAATTATATACATGCATTAAGAGTAACATTTTTGAGATACAGTTATGTATTATATGATGGCATCCTTTCCAAGCATAAAAATATATATGTTTGTGCATTAAAATTAATTAAAATTAACACAGGTGTACATGTGTTTACTACCATACGCAAGAAAATTTTATTAGCTTTCATTTGGTACAACTTTCAATGCTATAGCATCAACCTCTGGAAAGCTACAATGAAAATAAGGACATAATATCCCAAATTTTGCAGCGTTTTTGAAAAACGTCAACAATAAAATTACATGGCTCTTGAGGCAGGCATAGCCAAGGTCCAAGATCACAATAACTGGTATATTTAGCTAATTTAGACCTCGGAGAATGGGAATAATTGCAGTTTCCATATGTTTGAAGAAAAAGGTCAATTTTGAAGAGGTCTAATATATATATATGCAAACATTGTTTAAAATAAAAAATTCGCCTGTTTAATTATATTTTTTTTATTTATTTCAATTTTTCTGATGGTCTTTTTGTATTAAAACTAAAAAAATTATAAATGTTCCATAGGTTTCACAGGTTTCACGAACGTTTTCGATTATTCGTCGAATCATCCTCAGTTGTCAAAATTAAATGAACAAAAAAGATGGAGAAAGAAGAGAATTTAAAAAAAGACGGCAGAGAAACGCGCATAGAACGTTTTTCTCATTGTTCCAGGAAGTCGTTGCCGATTTAAATTCAGCAACGCTGGATGGCATCATAGAACAAATTCGTATAATGCAGCATTTAAAAATCTTATCACTGGTTTCATATGGTATGTTGTTAATTTTAGTCTGTTGTGTATTTTAATGTAGATAGCTTCCAGTATTTTTATCTTTTTAAAATTGGTTTCGTTTACTTTGGACACCTGAGGATGATTCGATGAATAACTGAAAACGTGTGTGAAATCTGCGAAACCTATGGAAAAAAAACGTTTAATACCAAAAAGACCATCAGAAAAATTGAAGAAATAAACAAGGTATAATTCAACAGACGGATTCTGTTATTTTTAACAATGTTTACATAAATTAGAAAATGCTACCTAAATACACACACGATATATATATATATATATATATATATATATATATATATATATATATATATATATATATGTGTGTGTGTATGTATGTGTGTGTGAAAATATGTGTTTTTGCATATACTTTCTATTCTTCATATATATACCCCTTTTTAAAGTAAAAGCTCGATGATTATTAACATATCACAACAGAGCATATATGAAGGAACAACATTCTGCTACACTCCAAAGATTAAGATGTTATTCACTTTACAAATCATTTTTACAAAACAAAACAGCAGATAATACAAAAAGGTATCTATTTGTTGATAGCGATGTTAACATCTCTTCCAATGGAGAATAATTAAATGTACGTTAATTGTTTTTTGGATTTTTTCTTTTTGCATCGCTCTGTATTTTTTCCGTATTGAGAATTTTATGGTTTTCTGATTACAGGAAATGCAGTTGTTTTTCTGTCAACGTAACGAGTCCGTAATTGTACCGAACATTTTTTTTAGTAGTCGTAAGGTGAATAAAATCTTGTCCTTTGGAATGAAGCAAGATGTTTCCGTCCGTCTGTCTGTCTGTCTACCTCTCTCTATCTCTCTCGATATATATATATATATATATATATATATATATATATATGGAGAGAGAGACAGAGAGATTGAATGGTTTAATTTGAATATATATATATATATATATATATATATATATGAGGGTGAAATGCACGATATATAATAAAAATTAAATGACGTGAAATACAAGATTTGTGAAAGAATGACGAACAGTAAAAACACATTGTAAATACACACATGCACGCGCGTTTTATTATTTTTTCCTTTTTCAAATAGTTAAACGCGCGCCAATGACGTCTCTCTGTGCGTTCTTCTTTTTCCTATGTTTTTACCGTTATCGTATGAATTTAAAATCTTCACATTTTCTCAAAACGTTCATTGATCCGAACGAAACCGGTGACATCTCTTGTTTTCTTTGATGATTTTTCCTGTTTTTACAATTTGTTTTATACGTTTGTCTTTTTCCATATATATATATATATATATATATATATATATATATATATATATATATATATATATATATATAAATATATATATATATATATTCATGTATATATATAGTTATGTATATATATATATATTTATATATATATATAGTTATGTATATATATATATATATATATATATATATATATATATATATATATTACTATGGGGGCTGGGGATACTGCTCAAGTAACTGACCTTGTGGGTATATTCCTCTTAAATGAAAACATACATACTTTAAAAAAATATAAAAACAGGCCTATATAGAGACGATTCCTTATTTGTCTTAGACGAGAGGCCTAGAAGGTATTGCAAAACAATTGAAGCCTTGCATGATTTTTTCAGAAACTTTTGCCTATCCATAACTGTTAATCCTGAGCGGAAAAGCTCTAACTTCCTAGATATCACTCTTAACCTCAATGACGGATTATATAGCCGCTTCCATAAACCTAATCTAACTCTTTTTTATGTACACAAACTATCAAACCACCCGAAAGCTATAATCAATTCAGAAGTCTCTTCGGTTTCCAATAGAATCTCTAGACTTTCCTCTAATAAAAAACATTTTTAACCAAAACGCACAATTTTATAATAATGCCTTACTTAACTCCGGATGTTCTAAAAAAAAGAACTTATAACCAGAACCAATAGGAAAATACAAGTGTAAATATTATTACACATAATATTACAATTAGCAATAGGAGCCGGACCAAAAAGAAATATAAATGACCGTAGAAAGCAGAGGAACTATATCAAACCTGATGTGAATGAGCAACATGTAGATAGTTCCATACTTACTTCATGTAAACGCCTTAGAAGGAAAAAGAGTTGGTTTACCCACCTTTTAATAACAACGTTAAAATAAATATAACCAAGGAATTCTTTAAAATATTAGAAACTCCTTTAAATACCCACATAAATATAGCTCCATACTTAATAAAAATTCAATCAAAATTTCCTACTCTACTATGCCTAATATATAGCCCAAACAATAATTTCAGCAAATAGCAACAAAATAAAATCTATCCAATCCAATGCGAGTTGTTTCAATCCCATAAATGCATGCAACTGCAGGCGTACCAGTGAATGCCCATTGGATAATTGATGAACATACACTGACATTGTGTATGCTTGTAATGTAACTGAACTAAATACCTCTACAATGAATCCTAGAAATCACATAAATACAACCCCTAATAAAACTCCACAACTGAGCATCATGACTAATTTGCACCATAATGCTACACCTAATAATTCTACTATCCATCCTCGACCTCAGCAAGGTGAAAATGATCTTCAAATGGTAGTTAACGATAACGCTAACCATAATATACAATCAATTAACCAACCTAATCCATATAATGAAAATAGAGTAACTATTAGTAGACCCGTGAATAGGAATATAAATGGTTCAGGAACAATAGTACACTCTAAGATATAGGGCCACAGCCAATCTAATTAAAACCCGCATATCTATGCATAATTACTCCTTCAATAACGATGTCGGCAACAACAACACATCACTGACTACTTTAGTTAAAAATTTAAGATCCAAAAATATTCCACACAGTATAAAATGGTTCATCCGGAAAAATTCAAATTCTTATAACCGAGGATCTAGATCTTGCGGTCTATGTAACTCAGAGGCCGTGATGATTACCACATCACCTAAACGTTTACATTTAATCAACTCTAGAAATGAATTAGTTTCCAAATGTCGCTATAAGAGGAAACTCAAGTATGCACAATTAAGCCCACCACCAAACCCACCGTAGCTGATTGGGTGAGTGTCGGGACCGGCTTCGGAGTGTCCAGTTTTGGAAATGTTCCCTGCCTAAAAAGTTAAGACATTGAAAATGCCTAAATATGTCTTTAAATTTTGTTAAGTTGCAAAAGTCTAAATTTTTAATTTTTTTTTCAATTTTTAAATTATTAAACTCTAAATGTTTTAACAACTTCTTAATTATAAATTATTAATTTCAAACATCTTCTAAATTACTTGATAGTGCTAGATGTGTGAATTTGGTTCATATGCTTAAAGCAGACGATCAAATAGAAAGTTTGGATGATAAGGTGTCTGGAGGCTTTGACCTAAATTTACACAGCCGTCTCTGTGATCCAAACTTTTAATATCAGTTAGACATATAACTGATTTGACTCAGACATGTCACATCCGGGGTGCATATGGCTGATTTCACATATCTCTCACTATATGATGGCGTTTTTTCCTTGTTAACACAGCCATTTAACATCCCTTTGTATACGTTATGTGAATCAGTAGATATTTAACTTTTTTCGTGTGGCTGTCTTATCGAGGAGAAGAGTTTTTTTTTATTCGTTACGCTGTCTACTTGGCTCGCGGGAGTTTGATTACCTTCGAATCTAAGTTTCTTCATTGGAGTAATTTTATCGGACCCGAAAGAAAAAATGGCCGAATACATCAGGTCAGTTTAATTTTATTCGAATTGGCTTTAGCGGAGCTTGCATCTAACCAGGCATTTATGGTTTGCACTATTCCTATAAGCTCATAAAAACCCTGAATTTTGGACATTCAAATATTCAACACCAAGTGAGTTTTCTGAACATTTCATATCATTTGTTATTTCTATTGTTCTATTAATTTGCATACACCTTAGATACATTTTTCACTATCATTTACTGCATCGATAGCAAACAAATTCCCCGCCTGGATAATTTTTTTTGTTTGTGGACTACCATTCACAACCTGGATTATTTTAAAATCAACCTCTTTGATTCCTTTCTTGGATATGTTTTAAACTTTATGACTTGGATGAACTGTATAGGTTTAACAAAAAAGTATGTTTTTGGCCGATATATTTGATGTTTTATATACTTTTATTATTTTTTATATATATTTTTAATATATTTTAAAAGTTTAATTTTATTACCTGCAGTAATGTCATTGCTGTAATGGTCCTCCGAGGAGAAGCATTTTCTTTGAAAACTAATGAGTTAAGGACTTTAAAGTACTTTGCCTGAACATTGAATTCTAATTAAATTTGATTCGCACCTTATTTTATTCATTCACTTAATCTAGTGCCATATATATATATATATATATATATATATATATATATATATATATATATATATATATATATATGAGAGAGAGAGAGAGTTCAACTATTTAATTGCATCATATATACGCATATAGTGCTTGCATCGTTGTTGTTTAATTAATGTTAATGATATGACACTGCTGTTTTTATAAGATAAGTTCTGTATTAAAGTATACATTCTTATTGATACACAAATGATTGTCTACATATGTGCATACATGTTACGCCTGCTACTTCATTCCGAGTCTAGCATATTCAGGCCGCATTCAATATGCAAAAAAAAACAATGAATTACATTTTCGCAAAGTTTTTGGTTTGAGGGGAGAAAGGCATATAGACAAAGAAACACATTTACGCTTTTCTATGTATAATATGCATACACAACTGCATATTAACTTACACATATTTATACACATTTATATATTTATACACTTACATGTATGTATGTATATATATGTTGAACATACATCTGACGGAGAGAAAATATTCCTAAAATATCATACTGTACAGAGCTTCTATCAGACTGTGCTGCTGAGTGAGGATATAATATAATGTAAATCAATAAATAAGAATATATATATATATATATATATATATATATATATATATATATATATATATATATATATATATATATATATATATATGTATATAGTAAGCTATGAAAATATATTTATGGCAATTAAGCTACACAGACGCTCCCTCGTTTCATCCCCGGAGGAATCTTCAGGCTAAAATGCATGGAGTTATTTGTGGCGGGTATTTTTCATATACAAGGCTTGCTAGTTAACCAATCAGATTCTTTATTGTTCTCTCAGTCAATCGTTGAGCTTCCCGCGAACAAAGGTGTGGTTAGTGTTACTTCCTATATCCTGTTCTGTTGTTCTGTTTTCTATAGATTGGCTTGTATCATGTTTCTTTGTTGTATCAATATAATGGGTGAACTTACTTTAACACGTGGTTCCTTGTATTTCTATTTTAGGTTTCGTTTTTAAATTGTAAGGTTTTTGTTTAACAATTTAAAAATACACATATATATATATTTATATATATATATATATATATATATATATACATATATGATAATTTTATTTACACAGACATGTACAAAATCTGCGACACTGACATGTCGATGTTATCAATCAACAGTTACTATAAACTGAGATCTCATCAGGCAGAGTTAGAATCCGATCTTAACCTCAGATCATATTTGGAGAGAATGAAATGGAGGGATAAAGAAAGAGAGGAAGAAGAAGAAAAGACATTTAACATTTCAAAAATTGAAGCCGTTTAAAAATTAAAAATAAAGAATCTAAAAACTCTAAAAAATCTAAAAACAACAAACAAAAAAATCTAAAATCTAAAATCTGAAACAAACAGGGCAAAAAAATAAATAAATAAATAAGGTGGAAAGAGGGGCATATAATGAAGAGAGAAGTGATAGGAAGGTAGACACATAAAGGAAAAGAAGGAGAGAAAAAGAACGTCTGTTGATTCAGATCGAGAGAGAAGAAATAGGAAATATAAAATAGGAAGGGGGAGGTAGACATGCACGAATCAAGTGTAAAAAAATCATGTTACTATCATAGTATCACTATTATTAATAATATTGATATTGCCATATTTTACTGTTACCTGACTTTTGCTTCCACTGTCATTGATAATAATGATAATGTCATTATCTATAACTTTATTATTTTATTTCAATTATTATTATTACCATTATTATTATTATTATTATTATTATTATTATTATTATTATTATTATTATTATTATTATTATTATTATTATTATTATTATTATTATTATTGTTTTCATCTTTAATGCTATTATTATCATCATTATAACTACTACTACTATTTGTACTGTTCTATTATTATTTATTAATTTTTCACTATCACTATTGTTAAGATTACTGGGATTACCACTCTTGTTACTGCTGTCGATAAAACCACTATTATTACTATTTTTATATATGATCAGCATTATTGCAACCATTAACCCATATCATAATATCGGCAAACATTCTCTTATTATTTAATATTATTATGATAATCACTACCTCCTAGTATTTCTAATATTTCTTAATTATTCTATTTCTTTCCTAAACTATTATTTTCATAAATTCTTAAATATTATTGACCACCATTATCGTTGTTGTTGTCGCTGTTATTATTATTATTATTATTATTATTATTATTATTATTATTATTATTATTATTATTATTATTATTATTATTATTAATAATAATAATTAAAAACGCCGGCATTTTCTAGTTATTTTTTAGTTATATCCTTTTTAGTACTTTTAAATTAAATTAAATTATTATTATTATTTTTATTATCATTCATTATTATTTCCATTATTTCACCTCAACTATTTTTATTATTACTACTACTAATCATGTAATACTTAACGAATATATTTATTCGATTTATTAATTTATTCATGGTAAGCTAATAAACTCTAGACAAATTATTAAGACAATATAAATCCAGAATTGGCGACACATTTGATCACCGCCCCACCATCACACCAATTACACGCGTCTGATCGGTTTGCCCACACGCACGCATACACACATATACACAATATTATAGTTCACTTGAAAAATACATTCATAAACTCGGCTTGAAAATAACTGTCGGTTTTTTGTTTTTTTTTGACACTTGATTCGTACATGTCTACCTCCCCCTTCCTATTTTATATTCCCTATCTCTTCTCTCTCGATCTGAATCAACATACGTTCTTTTTCTTCTCCTTCTTTTCCTGTATGTGTCTACCTTCCTATCACTTCTCCCTTCATTATATGCCCCTCTTTCCACCTCATATTTTTCTTAATTAATTAATTAATTTATTTATTTATTTGTCCTGTTTGTTTCAGATTTTAGATTTTAGATTTTTTTGTTTTTTGTTTTTAGATTTTTTAGATTCTTAATTTTTAATTTTTAATTTTTTAACGGCCTCACTTTTTGAAATGTCAAATTTCTTTTCTTCTTCTTCCTCTCTTTCTTTATCCCTCCATTTCATTCTCTCCAAATATGATCTGAGGTTAAGATCGGATTCTAACTCTTCCTGATGAGATCTCAGTTTATAGTAACTGTTGATCGATAACATCGACATGCCAGTGTCGCAGATTTTGTACATGTCTGTGTAAATAAAATTACCATATATAAAGCTCTATTTTGATATTGAGCACTTTTTATAAACCCGGTAAAAATTCTCTGGATTACCACCCTGTGGATATTTTTTACTGCGATTATTACCATTATATATATATATATATATATATATATCATATACAGGGTTCCCCCCGAAAATATATGCACACTTTGAATCGTTATAACCTTTTAATTTACTGAGTATTACTTGCAAAGAAGAGCCATAGAAGAGTAAGCACATACATATAAAAACAATAACAGTACAATTAACACAAACATTACAATTAAATTTTAATATTAATTTATTAATTTGATAATAATGTTAACGTTAAGAAATGAAACCAACATTTTAGTACTTTTGATTCAATTTTTATAGATGTTTAACAATTGATGCAAAATTCACAATTATTTTGTCTTACCCTTGTATATATAAAATGGTGATGTATTTTTGTACTGATCACTGGTGTGTCAGCATTATTATACCGTCTCAGGTCAAACTATTAAAAATATATTAAATGCTTGGATCTGATGACATCAGAGAAAAATTAAATTTGAACTAGACAATATAGGTAGATTATGAAGAACAGGTGACTTTGATTGTATGGCCACGTTGAAAGAATGGATTAAAGTTTTGGAGTTAATAGATTAAGAGCCGTTGAGGTAAAAAGTTCAGTTCACAATGGAAGGCCAAGAAAAACATAGGAAGAAATGATAAGGATGGAATTGAAAGAAAGAGGCATAAATAAAGTATTGGGTTAAGATAGGTTGGTTTGGAAGTGTATTTCTTAAAGCCGTCCAACACATGCCATAATTTAAAACGGAAGTTAAACCGAATATCATAATGAGAAGGAGTCGGAAGAAGAGGAAATTAAAATACTATTTGACCTGATATTTTGTATATTTTAGAATTATCAGTGACACCCCGTAAGATTGTACAACCAATGAAGAGGCACATAGTTATCGTGACAATAAAAGCTGAATATCATAGCAATTAAAACATAGAACCATTTTAAAATGTTGCTTCATCTTTCAATAGGAAACATTATAAATGATGAAATGGCATCCATATAGTAAAAGAATAATATGAAATATGTACGATTTATGTATGCATGGCCAACAATCGTTGACACCATGATAACTAACAAACGATGTATATACTCGGAACTCTTGAAGTTTATGGTGCAACATTGTCGAATTAGTTGCGTGTCTATTAAGGAACTTCAAACGCTTACATGCCAATGATAAAATAATAAAGAAGCATCTACCTGATATTTCTTGTAGGTAATTGTGTGTGTCCGCAAATAATTATGACAATTGTATCTTAAACCATGACAATCTGAAATTAATTGAGAACATAATTTGAACTAGTATGAAGGCAACAAAAAGGTTCCTGGCATCCACATTTTCAGCAGTGTTCGCTCCCTACATCGCAGCTATCTAACATAACGTACATAACATATTTTTTATGGAAATCTCTCCAGGCTAGTCACGAAGCCATTTGATGTAAATGGCTAAAAAATACAACTTCACGGTAAAAATCTAGCCAACGATAAGTGTTAGATGGACCCAGAAAACAGCAATTCTTCCCCCTTTGTCAGAAATATCGCTCATGGAATGTGAAAACTAAAGGACAAAATACGCGAAGCGAGTATTACGAGGCTGTCAAAAGTAAACCAAACGTCCACTTTCTACTCTCGATAGGCGTCGACTTAAATATAAAGGGCACGTTTAAAGCACTCAAATAGGGTGCATTCTAACTTCAAGTCGTGTAAAAATGAATACAATTAGCGTTTAAATTTGTGACACCCTATGTTGTATAGTAGACGTTATACCGAGTAAAATCATCATTTGTTTGTACGATATGAATTATCTGTGCATATGACGCTTATGCGGCCAGGTTTGCAGATCACCTGTTTGGTCTTCAAGGCATGGCAAACATCCCCATCCAATGAGAGATTTGGAAATGATCATCTATTAATTTAACACTTGCTGATTCCAGTAAGACTCAGTTATTTAACTAACATGATCGAGAACAGATAAAGGGAAATGCAAGGTTTGAGTCTTTAAATTCGTATGTAAAGTCAGACGAGTAGATTCTTTGGCATTTATACATATCTACTTGCAATATAACTCCGGAACGATTGGACATATTCTCAGGAGAATTAGACAGATATATTGTCTATCGTAAAGGATAATCTTACTCTGTGTATATTTACAGTTTCTTTTTCTGATAGAAATGTCCATTAAAAACCGACAAATATCCATCGAAATTAACAAATGATCATGAAGTTTGATACAATATATTGTTACAGTTGCACATATTTTGAGCAAGTTTTAAACCTGTGGACACTTCTATTCTCATTGTATGATGAAGGCGGTAATAACATTACTATAAAATTACTTAAAACGTCTACACAAACGAGGCTGACGGGATGTGAGACATCTACTTCCGCGGATTAAATAAAGAATGAAATTCAAAATTCCATATAGGTTCCACCGTTCGATATGAAGATTCGTGAGTTCCAAAATATATATCGAACGATACATCGACCGAAATTGCTTAAATTAAAACCAAGATGAGGATAGTTGTCGGAACAATTAAAATAATAAAATTATCTATCATCATCCAAAACTGTTTAAACACAATTTAGTACTTTTTTACATTAGGACCCTAACTAACTTTGACCATGACCCTTACACTAATCCTTACCTTAACACTAACCCTAACCCTTAGCCTAACCCTTAAACTAACTAAAATCTTTACTCTGCCCCTTACTTTGACCCTGATTTTAACCTTAACGCTTATCCTAACGACGAGGTTAAAGTTGATACGGGTCCTAATGTAACAAAGCCCCCAACATTTTAATCATTTGTAATCCGTACATATGAAATATCTATCTATCTATCTATCTATCTATCTATCTATCTATCTATCTATCTATCTATCTATCTATCTATATATATATATATATATATATATATATATATATATATATACATAGATATAGTAAGCTATGAAAATATATTTATGGCAATTATGGATAATTGCCATGAATATATTTTCATAGCTTACCTCCTAGCTCTACTTACGTATCGAGCACTGTTGAAGTAAATACTGAAATTGATACATAAAAAAATATATCTCCTTGTAAAATTTTATGTGGATACATGAAATAGTAATTATATATATATATATATATATATATATATATATATATATATATATATATATATATATGACTATAGTCTACTAGATAAAATATCCGTTTATATTACAGTAAACACAATTGAAAGTTTGGGTAAAGTGCAGGAGATCAAACCCCTTCAAAATTACAAAACGATGATGCAAAAAGTGTGTAAAAAAGATTACAGAAGCCATAGTCGTAAGAAAACTTCATATTTTGCCTACTGAACCTCTAACGATCTTAGAATTAATCTAGATAAGTATTTTCGCGTTATTTAAACTCTAAATCCGATTATATCAGATATACAGATAATATTATGAAGATTGTAACTACAGTCAGAAAACCTCTTATAAATCAAAATATATATGTAACCATTTATTTAGTAATTCTAATAAATTAATTTTTGTTATCAGATACAAAATAACAGACAGAAATAACTACATCAAAAATAGACATTGGAAGATATTTTGATTGTGTACGGTTGGCATTTGACAATAATTATTTGACGACGTTAGTGTGTTACTGCCTGAATTTGTTCGAGTATTTTTTATATTCTCCTAGAAACACATGTTAGCTTTTCTTTGTCTCGAAAATAAGTATTAAAAGTATTACATAACTTTGATCAGTAACTTACTTATTTATAGCTTTATTACAGATTGTAAAACATTATATTGCATTTTACTTTGGAATTTGATTCTTATAGGACGCAATCTAAGCTATATAAAACAATAGTATTTTTGTATTGTAACACAAACAAACATATATACATATATATAGATATATAGTTAATTATAAATAATATTTTTTAATTAACACATATACACATGTATTACATACCTGTAACCATCAGTATGGGGAGAGACAATCCCTCCCGGCTACAAGGTTCAAAGCCCAATACGAAAGTCATATAAAATTCAGTAGTCGAAGAGTTTATGTACCGATGTTCCCACTAAGCATTGTGTTGAATATAGGAGAGTAAATTAACGTCTACATGACAACTTTGGTGGCAATATAATGAAGCCGTCGAACTCATTCAATAGGCGTGGCCTAGATCACTATAGAATACATCACTATAGAATACATAAATATAATATATATGTATATATACATATATATGTACATATATATATATATATATATATATATATATATATATATATATATGTGTGTATATTCTATAGTGATGTATCCACGTATGCCTTTTAGTAAACAACTGCAACCAACTATTTTCTTTATTATCCCCTGTGCGGCATGTGTTTGGACATTTAGAAACTTGTATTGATATATTGTTCATATAATAGGTGCTTCTTATTGTGAAACTTAATTCCCGAGATATACTAAGAAACGAAGCTGTGAGCTGAAGTTTTCTGTATTCAATCCTTTTTTATTTTCTCAAAGTCTGATATATATATATATATATATATATTCATCCGCAATGGAAAATTAAAAAGAAAAGCTAAAAACAATATTCTTTATGTATTCATAAACGTTTTGTCTTTATTGTTAGACTTCATCAGCATGAAAAAAAATGCAGAGAAAATAATACAATCATCAAGTTTAATCTGCTCGAAAGCGGCGATCTCTTTGAGGATGATGAGGGATAGAATCAGAAATTGAGAAAAGCAATTTGGCTGCTGCTTCTTCAAGCAGCTAAATTACCTTTCTCAATTTCTGATTCCATCACTCATAACTCGTCCGAGGTTCGCCGCTCTCGGGCAAATCAAAATTGATAATTGTATGATTATTTTCCTTGCATTTTTCTTCATCCTGATGAAGTTTAACAATAAGAACGAAACGTTGATGAATAGATAAATAATATAGTTTTTTTTTGCTTTCCTTTTAGATTTTCTCTCTCTCTCTCTCTCTCTCTATATATATATATATGTCTGTGTATAATTATGTACATATAATCAATTATGCTTTTTTATAATTATATATTGTAGTATTTTATTAATTAGGAATTGCTTCTGGAATATCTTTTTAGAATACCCTGGGTCTCTAAGGGCTCTTATTTTCTAAGAGCTTACACGATTATTTAACTTTTCTCAAATATGTTCAGCAACTTGAACCCAGCTTCAAATGTGCGCTCTATCAAAGTGGTCGCTAACCGGTTGTCCACAGACGGGCAACTGGTAGTTCATGGGCACGTTTTTATGGTATGCAAAACATTAAGACATTATTTCTATTTCTATGAAGTTTAACATACAAAAATGACACAACGCAGTACAGATAGTGCAGCTATTCAATAACTTATTTAGTATCGTAATAAACATGAATGCACATGTACACAAACGTGACATCATCAAGCCAGAGTATGACCTGACATGACTTGCGAAATCATATCCAGTTACCAAATTGTTTTTTTATCATTACTGTTAATAACTACTTACTGGGTGGTTTACCAGTATAATCTTTGATATACAACTCAATGTCGGTGTGTATGTGAATGTGTGTATGATGGTTATGTGTTCTTCATGGAAATTAAGTGTTTAAGAATCGACATAAAATCTAGCAGTGTATCCTTATGTAAATGTCATCAAGGAAGACAATGGAAGTGTTCCTGAATCTTTAATTTCATTCTTAAGAGGGTTACGAGGGCGTAACACCTTTAGAACTTCAAATATATCTTTTTAATGACATTTAGATCATATGTATAAAATTAATGAGGAAAAATTGAAGTGGTCACGAATCTCTATGTTCAGAATATCAACGTGGCCCCACCTCTAATTGATCGATAGGGGCAGAACCTCCGTAAATCCTCAAATGCGTATACCCAATGTTAAGGATGTTTAAACTATATTTATAAGACAGCATTTCAGATTTTTACGATAAACAATTTTGGACGAAACGGGAGATGTGAGCTAGTAAACACAAAGGAAGCAATGTCGTGATATTTGCATAGTGAAACAGTACATAGATGGTGTAGTGTTTTAAGCGATCGGAATTATCTCCCTTGCATGGCAGCTATCAATACAGTCGGAGTGACCTCCCTCTTTTTAAATGAAATACTTTTTCACTGACGTGTTCTTATCAGCCGAACGACGAAAGCGATAACAACGTGTGATGTCTTTTGAGTCTTGCCTTTGTTTTGTTTGTGTCTTCCGTTTGTATTTCAAGGAGATAAATACAATTTTACAGACTGATCCTCATTCAATTCCGGGAAACGTTGTGTCTTCCTGTTAGTAGTATATAAACATAGCATAGAAACGGATAAAGAGCTCGAACTCAATTTTAGCAGTGAAGTGTGCATTACAACAACATCTAAAATGTTGACACTAATGTCACATTCCAGGTTGTGCGTTGCAAGGATTTGGACCATTAAATCGTAATCAAACCTTGAACCAGTAGAAACAAGCCGAAGTACTTGAGGAGGATGTCAAATGGGATTAAATTAATTTTAATAAAATTGTCAGAACATTGAATAATTATTTTAATTTAGAAATTACCTTTTTTTTCAAAATTCATAATAGTGGTTCGCTTAATTTAAAATTATGCATTTAGTTGGTTTAGTGGTCCACAAAGTTCAAAAGTTTAACGACGTCTGTATCACATGACTAAATTACCCAATCACTTATCAATACCTCATACTTTATATGGAAACCGCAGCAGCGTCACTCGTAACGTTATTTTATACGTCGTAAACGACAAATTAACGATCAACAAATAAGATCACTTATCACATCAAATGGAAAATTATGAGATATAAGTGCACGTTGATTCACTTCTTATTTTCCGTTTCCACAAAGAACGGAACATGGCAAAATAAAAACTATTCATAGCAAATAGATATTCAAAGCGATTTGTTCTCAATCCATCCACCCAAGATTTTCCTTCGGGTAAACGTGGGACATTAATGTGTTTATTAACCATAGTGCTTAGCAAACAATTTGAAAATACATTTTCCCTCCGATGGTTTTCTGTATCAGCCGGCAATGGTTTAGCGCTTCTGTTTCGATTGAAGTGAACATGATTGGTTAATCTTTTAAGAGCCAGCAGAGAATTCGATGTGATGGTAGCAAACAGTTTGGGATCAGAAAGGAGAAATATCCCATGAAATCAATGGCAACATTGACTTTTTCTTAGATACGTCTCCGAAACTATATCATCTAATGTGTCCAGGGCTATATTGGTCACGTTTTATTTTGCGATCTCACTTTTATATTGAAGCGCGCAAGTTACATAGATACAGTTCATTTAATATACGTACAAACATTTCTACATAAAACTGCCCGTAGGTATTTTTGATCTCTCACGCTTAAGTCTGAAATAGCATTGTCTTTGGTCTATCACGCTTAAGTCTGGAATAGCATTGTCTTTGGTCTATCGCGCCTAAGTCTGAAATAGCATTGTCATGTGTCTATCACGCTTAAGTCTGAAATAGTATTGTCTTTGCTCTGTTACGCTTAAATTTAGAATAATAATTTAATGTATCTGTGAAGCTCAAGTTTGAAATAATATTTCCTTTTCCTTTCATGCTTAAGTTTGAAATAGCATTTTCTTTGATTTGTCACGCTTAAGTCTGAAATAACATTTACTTTAATCTACCACGCGTATGTTTGAAACAGTATTTTAATTGCTAACCGCTCCGATTAAATAAGATACATAATACCCATTCATATTTTTCATATATTTATTTTTCACTGATTTTGTGTGTACAAATTGACGCTATATATTCAATTATTTTATAAAATGGTAATTTAGTTGAACGTCGTAAGGCCCCTTTTTCCGTGTGAAATGATTTAAGACCGTAATACTCGGTCTAATGGCGTTACTCATCACATATTTCTTGGAGTTCATAGATTAGAACAATTGCTCTTTCCGCTTCTTGTAAACTCAGTTCTCCCTATCGCTCCAAACACTTTCTCACACCTAAGGCTATTCTCTATCTCTACAAATCTACAATCAGGTCATGTATGGATTACCGTTGTAATATTTGGGCTGGTGAATCTCTGCCCCGTTTTAGGGTTCCTGATACAGTGCAGAAACGTGTCTGATATTTGATTTGGTCACCCTTTCTTCTTCTCGGCACCCTCTCTCGTACAGACGTGAAGTTGCTAATCATTGATTTTTCTATAAATACTATTATAATATGTGTTCTTCAGAATTATGTGACGTATTCTCCGCTTCTTTTTTTCCAGATCATTTGAGTCGTTGGTCTAGTGTTCATCAATCAATTCGCTGTTTTGATACCTCATTGTAATACAGCTTCTTATTCCAGTAGCTTTTTCCAAGAACTGCAGGCTTGTGGAACTATCTTCCTGCTGACTGTTTTCCTGCTACTAATAATCTTGACCTCTTAAAGACTAAGGCCAATAGACATCTAGTGTCTTTGCGATAATCTTATTTGTTCTTATTAGCTCCTTACACCAAGTGACTTCAAGCCTTGTCTAGAGCGATTTTCATTAAAGAAATGACGAAACACCATACACGTGACCAGAAAACTAATCTGTCTCTGATTATACTTCCCAGCACTTACAAATAGACACTCATCTAAGTACTGATCAGGCTCAACCTCAATCAACTTCGATGATCAGGCGGGAACCAATATCAACTTCAATCAGCCGTAATTTACAATAAGATTTTTAAGTCAGTAACGCTACGATTTATCGTTAATATTTTTTAGATTTATAAAACTTAGAATCTATTATATATTATACAAAATAATTAGCGTAGTAAAACCGATTTATGATGTTCAGTTTCTTGATAAAAAGCAAAGAACATTACTATTCACATGTCATCATTATGAATAACAAAATGTTGTATGTGTGAATGAATATTCTTTGTTATATTGAATTGTGCTGAATAAAGAAATAACACAGTCGTAGTAAAGAGTAATGAACTTATTAATAGTAAACTGTCGAGTTCGATAATTTGGAGAGTAACTCACATTCCCATAAATTCGGATGAAAATAGAAAAAACTTTATAGACTCAATAAACCACTATAACAGTGTAATAGTCGCAACTAAGAGTAGATGTACCGTGATAATCGGAAAACGCCTCGAGTCGTAGAACAATAGGCACTAAATTTTCCCACTCTCCAAACCACCATAATGTCGCTTGCAAGGTAACCGGTAAGCCTAAACTTCATGCCCAGCCATTTGCTTTAAACTCCACCTTGAAATTCAGAAACTACTCTTTCCATAAGTTCCTACTACTGACGAGGATCTTATAATCACCCCTTCCCATGTTCTGTATACCCCCAAAAATTGACACCTAAAAAGCGTGTGAACAAGGTCTTATCACTTATCTGCTGAGCTAGCCCCTGTCCTCTCGAAGCTCTATAACAAATGCCTTGCTGAAACTTGCTTCCTGATGACAGGGAAATTGCCTCTGTGGGACCAGTTTTCAAGAACACTGGTGAAAGACCAGCACCTCAGAATTATCGCCCTATTAGTCTCCTCACGCTCTTCGATAAAAGCTGTGAATAAAAGTTAAAAATCATTTTTAATAAATTCGTGACGGATCTCCAAAGATTTTGAACGAGTATGAAATTACTATTATCAGACTATTGCAGATTACTCCTCTCCTAAATGAAGAGACGAAAGACGTAATCCTTTCGCCTCTTCCAATGGATGAGAAAATGAATGAAACGAAAGTCTCCTAATACCTTCTAAGAACAGTAACCTTGACGAGCGCGCTATTCTCGTAATTCCTGGCGTTTTCCACTTCAAATTAGCGTGATGTTATGATGCAAGGAACACGGATTCGAAACCCGGTAGATGAGAGATAGGCTCTAGGCCATATTTTGGAAAATAATAATGATTTAATTGTAAAATTAAAATAATAACGAATCGATAATTATTTTGGATGAAAATGGGACATCAGTAAGGCGTGAACAATAGACAACAGCATGAAATATAGTTCTGAAACAAAAAGTAGATGACAAAATCGATCGAATATAATTCGTTTAGCAGACTGACGTCAATCCACGTAAGCAGTTGTTATTTAAGAGAAGAGAACATGCGCCCCAGTCGCGGAGAGTCCGGCAAACAGGCATACTTGTAGACGGGTGATGCTGTTTGTTCATTTGTGAAATAAATCAACGAAAAATAAAATAATATTTTTATCAAACAACACCATTTTTTGGCTATCTCTGTTAGAGGAGACAACTCATGCCTCTACACGAAATAAGCACATACATTTGATTACGACCCTTGTCTCAGCAAATTTGAATTAACAGGTAAATAAATTGTTGATTCTGTTATATTTGGAGTGGATGAATCTGGAAAAAAAATAGTTACATGTATATTGTAATGATAGCCTTTTATTTTTGAATTAAATAACGACACATCTTAGAATTCCAAGTCAAATGACAGAAAGCGTAAATAAAAGTAAATGTATAATAGTGCATAGTAAATATTGGAGTTGTATTATTCGTTTTGATTTTTTAATATCAAACTACATTGTTCCTTGCGCAAGCTGTCAAGGTTACAGGTAGATTAATTCGCAAATAAATCTCACCTACAAGAAAATGAAGTGAAATCGAGTATAAACGCGGGCTTCAACGAGAAAAAAGAAGACGTATACACCATATGTTGGTCAAGATCTTTAGTGTCCGTTGCTAAGATTAGGTTTAGCTATAAATCAGACCAGAATCGGTGTCAAACCAACACATCTGAACAACGGCATAGTGGCATAGTGGCATAGTGGAGAAATATAAGGTCACTTAAATTCATGCAAATGAAGCTTGACGTACGTACAAATCATACATTATAAATTAAAACATTAAGCATTTTTATCTAGTCTGGCTAATTTATATATTAATAGCGGTAATCGCAACCTTATAAGCGTGATGGAAGTAGCACCTTTGACTCCTTTCTGTCAATATCTGATTGTATTTCCGGTCCCTCTAACTCTATGTGTGTGACCCTGCAGAATTCAGTTATTGTCTTTTCTTATTTATTTATTTACTTCACCTGTCTGCTTTCTTTGCTTTCGCTACCCCCCCCCCTAATCACGTATTTAACAGACTAAATAAAACTTTTAAAATATTGTTTCTACTGATTTATCGTTAATTTTAATGAAATAATGATATTTTTATAAGTTTAAATCGACATTTTAAAAAGTTATGAGACGATAAATATTTTAATTCATTATTATGTGCTATATAATGAGTTAACTCAGATTGACAAAAAATTATGAGAACGAAGAAATACAAGTCCAAGGGTGAGTGTTATAGTTTGCTCGAATCATTGTTAGTTTTGGCAGCTACAAGTAATGGTTGCCATTTATCATTTATTAGTTTAACAACAATTTACAGACTTGTGCGGTCCTGAAATTATTGGTTATTGCTTCTATATCAAAGTTGCCAGGGAACAATGCACAAAGTCATTTAATTAAAGTTACATTAAATAACACTAATCAATTATTTATAAAGAAGAAACAGATATATATATATATATATATATATATATACATATATATATATATACATATATATATATATATATATATATACATATATATATATATATATATATATGCCCCATTTCTCTTCCGCTTTCTCTCTTTTCCCAATATTCACAATTTTGTTTGTTTTCTCAATACTAAATTATATCACAAATGATTCGCCTTCTGCAATTAAAAGTTTAATAATTACTTCATTTATTCATATTAATATTCTTCTTTAATGATTATTTATAGTTACTTGCGTATTCATAAGAAGATCTCCGGGGACGGACGTTGCAAAATAATTACCGCAAAGAGACGTATGCCTATTATAATCTTACGTTGTCAACTTGCACTAATTATTGAATGTTTTCCTGTAAACGTGGACTGATGATAATAATGTACACACTTTTACTAATTGCATTAATATGGTAGGTAGAGTACGACATTTGCTCAAACCTAGACTTATTCTTGCTAAACATATTTGTCACGGATCAAAAGTTTCGCATATATAAAACAGGAAAGAAAAATATTGTAAAGCTTAAGTATCAGTTTATTTTAGTATATTTGGGAAATGTAAGTATATTCCAACAGTACTATTGAATAGTTTTTTTTTAATACATATGCAGAACATGACGTCAAAGTGCTACAACACAGAAGCAAAGTATTTCCTTTATACGCATCACCTAATCAAACACACACAAGAAAGTGTTTCTTTTTAACATGCATCATCCAATCAAACGAGGCTACGGCTTATTTCAGCACCTCGAGCTAGAAACTTATGGATTCTTCTTCTATGCACGTTCGAACATCATCAAGGCTTCCTGAATACTTGTAGTTAAACACTCAGCTTATTAACATGGCACAAACCAGGAATTCTATCGCCGCTAGACCGCGTGGTCGAGGCTGTCAACCGTTTTTATATCCTCTCTGTATAACTTTCGTTTCTTTGATTAACTCAATCTTTGAACAATATAACTTGATTTTATCATCTTACACTAAAACTGCCCGCCATAAAAATAAGTTTTCGTACGTTTGATGACATTATAATTTTGTGCAAAATATTTCACAGGCCACGTGTAAACCGTCATAACATAATACATCTGATTCCCTTGCTTGCTCTAAATATCGATCTGATGTATATAATTTGGAGTAAAGGGACTATATTGAATAATCAAACGGTGCTAGTATCATCCTTCTTAGTGGCTGATTTCAAAGGTTTATGTAGTTAGCTTATTATTTGAAAATATAATTTTTAACTATATTGTTTTTCATGCTTTCATGATGACTTCATTTTATATCATGTAAATATTAACTTATTAATGGTAGAATATCATTTTCGTATTGGCTTTAATAATTTTGTGGCATATACTTACAGTTGTGGTGCACTGTGTTTATCGGAATACACCGACGTTTCTCTAATGAGTCCGAAATGGGTATGAGCGTTTTATGTCTAAACTATTCCCAATTAATATTAACAGATCTCTAAACGGTGTTATTAAAAAAAAGATGAACATGGTTTAGACATGTTTCGCGGCTACCATACTGCATTAATGTAAAGAAACCATACCAAGATGATTTCATTCAAGAAAGATTGAGTGGGCGACCACAAAAAAAGATTGGCTGAACAGATTAGGGTAGAGATGGTATACCGCTCATGACAGCTCGCAGACTGACACACTACCTTGATAAGTGGCGGAATTTTGTTCTTTAGCATGTGGCGAATCTCTCTAGAGTATACACATAAGTAATGTAAATCATCTCAAATTCCGATGAAATATTTCACAAACAGTAAACTGTTGTCTACATGAATAATTACTGAAGGAATCGGGAAATCTCTAACAACGGCTCCCCCAATCCACAAATATTACACTTAAAACAATATATAAAATCAATGCCTCATACCGATTGATTTCCTCTTACCTATAGCTTTTGTCTTTTCAAGACAAAAGTCAATAGGCATCTCCTGTCTTTGCGATAATCATTCTGTGTTCTTGTTAGCTTTTTACATCAATTTGCTTCATGCTTTGTCTGGAGCAATTTTCATGAACAAAATCGATCGCAACTTTTGATTACAAGTGCTTTTACAATATTCAATTCTCGCCCGAAATGTAAAAGTAATAGAAATTGGTAAAATTACACGTTTTGCAATTACATGAAATCTCCATCATTGTTTATATTATAATCAATGATTCTTTTCATGTGAGCCAAATATATTTTACTTTTTGTCTTTTCCTTTATATAAAACAAAAGAATATCCGTCTCAAGACGAGTAAACTTAATTCTTCGAACAGAACAGTTTTACATCACTTTCATGTCCTCTACCGAGATCAGATTCGATATATAATGATACTAAACCTAATGTCTATAATATTTATTCCAATATTTATACACAATCCATTATTAGATTATAACTCTAAAAAATGTATACAATTTTAGGGTTAAGATTAAGAGGCCTTAAAAATAAATTTAAAGTCAGGGAATTTTACTTAATTGATGATTTAACATCAATTAAGTAAAATCCTATAGATAGGATGGAATACAAATATGATACATTCACATAATCACATTTAAGGTTCCCATATTTTTACTCCAAAAACCTTTAAGTACTCTAACGAAACTGAAATATGGGGAATATTTATTAAATAAAGTTTAATACCTATTGTAAAAATTTGACAACAAACGGAGGTATCTGAATTGTCAGAAAAGGGTTCCTCGCCGTTTTCATCCTCTTTGGATATTGCTAATTTAAACTTCATATAGTCAACATTACTACTACTTATAGCTAGCAGTGTTGATCGAAACTCCATACTCATTGTTCTTTAGTTAAACCATGAATCCTGTTCATGTAAACCCATGAAATACCTACATTTATATAGATATAGATATTATGATTAAAATAAACACATATAAAAGGTGTATTTTAGTGATTTTATAATAATTTACCAGAACATGGAGACATCTGTAATTACACTGATATACAACATTTATATTAGCAATAGTTCTGTCTTAAATAACATATATATTACTATAATAAGAATCGGAAAGAGTAAACAATACTTACATGTATGTCTTAAACGGGATCATCTATTGGTATTAGTAGATGTTGTCTTTTCGAATGAAGTTTTGCTGCTCAACGTAATTAAGGAACCATTATAATTCCTACAATATTAGATCGAAATGCTCGCTTACAATACTCAGTTCTGTCTATATTATAAATGGTTTTGCTACAAATTTCGAATTAAACGCATCGCTATATTCCTTGAGGTTCACTTCAAAGTAAGGATGTATTTGTAAGCAAAGTATATGAAATGAGATAGTAAAACATTATGATCGTTAATTCAGTTACGTAAAAAATACTATGCGTGGCTGTAATCAACGTTCGAGCAAAACGAGTTTTAAAATTATTTGATGTTCTCCTGGACAACTGCTGAATTCAAACGATCTTAGCGTTCAGCAACATTCGTGTCTGTATGACCTTTTCACCGAATAACAGTTATCAAAGAGACGCTTTGCTTTAACAGCATTTTTCCTATTAGAAAGCAATACTTTATAAATACACGAAATTCAGATTTGTACATCGTTTTGAAAATAACTTCATTTAAATGACTAATTTGTAACCGAATGGTCCAATTGGGCTCGACCTACTAGAAATGATAATAATTTTTATAAGTCAAGCTTGAGACTTATTGAGTGATGTGATATATATATATATATATATATATATATATATATATATATATATATATATATATATATATGTATATATTTGTTTTTTTATATCTATGCACGTATATGTTTCATCCTTTTTAATCGGTTCTAATCAGCATAGATATATAACTATTCGCTACTTGTCACGTAATTCGAAACGGACTACGAGCATTTCATAACGCAAATCCCTACACCTAGAACCACTCGGCCATCGCTGGATAGCTAAGTAAACAGTGATAATTTTAACACTTATTTCAATATATATATTTATATATATATATATATTAAATTATTGATCATGGGGAGTTTATAAACATTGTAAGTAATATTTATTTTACTGGTAAAAAAGAAGAGTATAAAATATTTCAGTAACACGTCTACTTGCAATGTCATAGTTGTGATTCAGTGCTATTTTATTGGTTGATAGCACTTAAGCTAATGTCTACTTTAAGATGGAAACATTACTATGTTAAAAAACGCAAGCCACTTATGAAATACCAATTGATTTAGTTTAGGTGTACAACTTTCATTTCAAATAAAATCAGTGTCACGTAAGTGTTGAGCTTAAGAATGGTTGCATTGCTCAGAAGCATCTTAATTATACACTATGAACAGAAAGTGTAACTTTCAATGTTCATCTCGTCTATCGTTCGTCCCACAATTCTGTCTGATTTCATAGTTAAACATTGAACATGATTCGTTTTATTTAAAGAGATTTTGTGTTTCTATTTATTTTATGAATTTTCACTGAATAACGTAGGATCCAACAACCGTATTAAGCAAACATTCAAACAGTTTAAGCTTTCATATGTTTTGGAGGAGAATATTCTCGCAGAGATATCAACTTTTAAAAACAGCAGTCTAGGGTCAATTTACTTACTTCATATAATAAAAGATTCATTTTCATTACTCTGCACCTATAGTTATAGTCATTTAAGGCGCCACTTTCATTCATACCACAAATAGTCACGTATTCTATATCGGCTAATCGTTCATTTGGCATTTATTTTCAGTTATGTCATCAAAAATGTGTTCATACCCAAACAGTGATATCTAACAAAACCCTAAAATGATGTAATTTACCCTCAGCTTAATATGTCTCATGGTGACATTCTTTACGTGAGGGAACTTGATGATCTTGGTATTTTTGGATGTCTAGCTTCGATTACAGATGCTACTCCATCATTCTGTAAACCACCGTGAAAATTATAGGAATCAGATAAGAATCCTTTCAGGAAAAACGCTTAATTGCCAGTAAATAATCTATTAAAATCCATGTTAAACTTGCTTATTACAACTTGCGTTATTCATGAAGATATGTTGTCTTCAATTATTTATCAATCTAACAGGTTTATTACGACTTTATAAATCCCTCCTTTTTAAAAAGTATATACGATACTTGATATACATAGACCGACAGTCAACCTATAGATTTTATTACATAGACTGTTTTTATTGTAGCTAGTTCACATAGCTTTAGAAGTTAGTATATTGTTCTCATATTGTATTTCTACCGTTTTG
Source organism: Sepiola atlantica (assembly GCA_963556195.1). Lineage (NCBI taxonomy): Eukaryota > Metazoa > Mollusca > Cephalopoda > Sepiida > Sepiolidae > Sepiola > Sepiola atlantica. Next base: position 98,715,200 of record OY744524.1, on the reverse strand, counting down.
CGTAGGCCTTAGGAAGTCCTTCCCGGGGATTATATTAGCACATGCATTATCTATAACGGATGAATTAAATATTTTGTTCGCTTCCGTATTAATTCCTTAAGATTTGTTTTACGATTTTAAATGAAGCTTATAATAGAGTTTCTATTGTTGTATTTATTCTGCACTTAGAATTATGACTACAAACACTAATGTATACAGCTATAATGATATATTTTTTGTCGTTTGCGTTGAACGAGTTGGGTATGTGAAAAAGACTGAAGACGAATGAAAGTTAACGAGCGTTGATGTCTCAAACTCGATCGCAAGTCGACTCTGCCAATCTCAATTTGGGCTAGTTTATATAATTATTTGAGACACACACGCTCATTCTGTGGGGTCACCTTCGTTGTCAATTTGAAGACGGTTGTATTCACATCCGTCGATGACCGTTGCAGATGTTTTTAGCATTAAATCCCTAGATATTTTATTTTGCCAAGAGTTGTTACCGTGTAAATCAACCGTACCAATCAACTAAATTGAGTTTTTTTTCTAGCTAGGTGTGTGTCTGTGTTTATTCCTGTCAGCAACCATTTCCGGTAAACCAGGACCGATATTCAACAGTATGTATAAAGTCTAACATGATATAGCCAGTGTCGATACAATTATAACTCCTTCTTTTATTGTTTATTATTCACGAGACATTTCATATTAGCTTTCGACAGTAGTTACCTTGCTTATAACGACTAATGCATAAGAAAAAATAGTAGTTTTCAAAGATCAAACTTTTGCGAAAAATAAATTGCTTCTTGCTATTCGTCTCTACACTTGTTTTATAATAATAATAATAATAATAATAATAATAATAATAATAATAATAATAATAATAATAAATGAATAATAAGTGTACGGCGCTAAGAAGATGTTTTGAATTACCTAGCAAAATACTAGAAAACAATTGAATCAAATAGCATATTGCCACCATAAAACGCACAGCAGTAATGTACACAGCTGATATATTAAGGAAACGCAACGAGTATAGTCCCTCTCTCACACAATCAGCTGACGCCAACCAACAACATGTAAGTTAAAATAGAAATAAATCAAAACACTTAGGAATAAAATTACACGAATCCAAGAGAATCGAAACTACCAGATATCCCATAACCACACACACATTATGTTAAAGGGTCATGAAAGAGAGAGAAGGCGAGGAAAGGAAGATGGATACAACAACCCACGCCTCCACTTAAAGAAGGCGACTAATAATGGAATCTTGAACAGGTGTATTGCCACTAAAATATAGGAAAAGGCCAAACATTTATATCAGCGATAAATTAAATTTTAAGGGGTATTGAAATAACGCAGACTGATTTGCAACGGGTCTCGAAAATATGAGAGTGTTGGAAATCTGAAAAACTTGTTGGCATGCAGACTCTAGGGAACACCAATTGTTATTGCCAGTGAGCAAGTACTGATAATGTCTTGTTTTAAATCTATATTATAATACTAATTATTGTAACAGCGAATTAAACTATTTTCACTCAGAAGTATTCATTACGTTAAATATATGTCGCCCTCAGTTCGGATCAACTACTTACTTATTGATAGAACTGATTTAAATATTAATACTATATGAAATAAAAACAAGCCATAACGCTCCATCGAAAGCGAAGATAATCACAAACGCAATAAAACAAAGAACTTTCGTATGATGAGAACATTTTAAATACTGAAAAGTATCCGAATGATTGCCAAAGTGTGTGCATCCGTTATGAAGGGTGTCATTTTTTTTTAACTATGGTGTCACCACTTATCAAGGCTAAAAGCTGATTAATGATGAGGCTTTATGAGACGGAATTATTGTCAGGCGGAAGATAGGAGACACTATGGAAGTACGAACATTGACATATTGTATGAATTGCATGTGACTAATTATGGAGCGAGTTATGACAAGAATTTATAGATATTGGATTTGAAAACAATCAAATTGTAATCAGCAGGAAAGAAGTATCGCAGTAATGTGTTCCACGGGCGTTAATCCTTTGCAAATTAGCTCTGTGAAAGGAAATTCCATCAAATGCTAGTTACATAGAAAGAAACAGGATACTGTGTGTTCGTTGCGTGAAAGGTACGAGTTCTTGCTGTAAATGTTTATATAAAAGAGCCAAAGATTATATTTTTTGTATTGGTGAAATCTAAAATGAAAGTCATCACCATTTTCTAAGGTATAATGCAGACAAACACCGATAATACTGCGTTGCACAGTTCAGATGAATCATTAAATGTGAACGAAATGGCTGCTTACACATTGAAAGGTTCTCTCGCTTTCTGCACGGAATAATAAACTTACAAATACTGCAACGTTCCTGAATGGAGTGAAAGCTGGAATTATAAAAACAGTGTCTTCCACGTTTCTTTCACAAAATGAAAGACGAAAACACCTCTTAATATCCTGTGTCTCTTAATGGTAAAGTGTATCAGGACCTGATGGTAATAATATCTGCAACGACAGCTGCCGCTGCGGAAATAGTTGCAAATTCGTTCACAATGTCATCAGGGTAGAGCAAGAAAAGCAGAAAGGTCGCAGACGTCACAAATAACAAAAGTGTGCTCAAAAACGCACCATGTATACTCCAGGAAAACCTGCCGTTGTAGAATTATCTGCAAAAGTTTTCCAACACGAGTATCGTCACATCTTATACTTACAGTTTGCCATCTCAATTTTTATTCAAGCTTTCTCCTCTTTGTATTTAAAAAAATGTTCTCCAACTTTGTCTGGACACATGTCGATATCTTTCTATTTACTTGCCTCCACACGAGAACAAAGTTAGACACAAGGTCGTTTTTTTAATGTGGGGAAAATCTAGCTCCCCAAAAGAAGTAGTGGATTGGAACAAAAATGAAAAGATACCTAAATCTAGAAGGATTTTCCCATGTACTGACCAAGGACAGAAAAGACCAAGTGTAGCATCAGAAGAGATAATACACTTTGTTCCTAGCCAAAAGGCTAAGCACATATAGGGATATGTCAAACGCATACTAATTTGTCTAAAATAAACAATTACTGTAATAACGACATGGACTCTTCTGGGTGAACCTAAGCTCCATAAACTTATAAGCCTTGCATCTATTGCTCTCGAAGAAAGACACGTAAGGCCGACAACACTGCACCTCATATGTCGGTCGCTCCAGAAAGCAACACTGTTTGGGAAATCATAGGTCGGAGTAGAATCAGTCTAGTGTAGAGGTCCATCGAATGGGTTTGAAAGGTAAAATAAACTGTTTCAGGGGGCTTGTAAACTGAGAAACACTAGTGACTGTATATTTTGACTGTTTCGTGTTCATGCATATTGTGTCTTTTTCTCTCTGTCTCAACCTTCCTTCAATGAATCGAGAGAGATTTTAAACAGTTTGGATGTTGACGGGTCGTGAGGCTCGCTAACTCGACTTTCGAGTTTTAATTATGTTCTTTTGCTATAAAAATATATATATTTTTTTATTTATCAAGTATGGTTGTCGCACCTTTCATTAGTTCAATTGCAGCACAACGGTTCCCTCAGCCCAGTTAATTAATTAGCATGCCTAATAACGTCGCCGTAATCCCTTGTCAAATACCTAACCGGGTGTAATCCTCTTTTATTAAAAGGGAAATGTTTGTATCGTTTACCCGTGGACTCCGACAAGCCATAATACTATAATGGGTCTCGTCCCCAGGATAGTATCACAAAGGTACCTAGGGCTTAAGATATGACTTCGGGATAAATCCAAGGAACAGTCAGAAGTCCTTCGCTCCAGTAATAGTATCACATTACTATGCATAATCATTTCCAAAATTATAGTCATCCCAGGGTTTTTAATCCTTCTGAACTGTAACGTTTTCAACTTTACATTGAACAGCAAAACTTCATTTAAAAACAGAACATCCGTAAATACCAATCATCGCTTCCGTCTAAATAAATATATATTTTTTACTAATGAATCATTATTTATCAAAGCTAAAAAGCACTCAATTTTAAGATTTAATTAGATAGAAAGATTGTCAGTTGAATTAGCATGGGTATTATAAGAGGATTAATAAGTATAAATGACATAAATAAGATTCATTGATTATTGTTTATTGACATCAAATTTGAAGATAATCGTGTTGTAACCCTCAGGGAAGAAACTTTTTGGAAACGTATTCCAGAGATGTGAAGTACTTGGAAAGCAAATTTGTTCATGGAAATTCCGTTTGTTGTTATGAAAAAGGAAGAAAATAAAGCAATTTAAAGTCATGGTAGGAATATGAGTCATTGCTGTGAAATGTTTACAAAGATAGAACCAGGGATTGACACTCACTCGAGTACTTTCCATGGGAATATCGATAAAGTCGAAAAAGACTAGAAACGTCTCTTCTGTCGGCGAGAGGCTTTAGGTAACAGAAGAGACTAACCCAACTAGACTGCAAAGTCGATTTGGAACTGTGTCAAGTTTGGAAAAAGTGCTCTAAGCGACAACTGACTAAATACCGCAACTGTACTGTAAGTTAGCGTATAGCAAACTCAAATATAGGTAGCAGATTTCATCAGAAGTCAGGTACATTCTGGACCGGTAGAATGATGGAACGAGTATACTATACTTAGAGGGTATAACCGTTTTCTAAAGGGTTTTCTTGAGGAAAATCTTATATCTTCAACATATTGTTATCCCAGCATCAAACATAAAATTCTAGTGACTGAGGAGACAGTAAGTATGATTTATTATACAAATACTCTCTTTGTCATTCAGTGTTCAGTTTTCCTTCTTACAACCTTCTTTTTCTAGATGAGAAGAAGGTGTACGTTGGGTTTACGTTCGGCAGCCTCGTAACTCTCGCTTTTCTTTATTTTGTCCCTTAGTCCTAACATTCTATCAGCGATGTTTCTGACAAAGGGAAATACTTGCTGTTTTCTGGGTCGGAATCTATCTATTTAACACTTTATTGTTGACTAATTCCTGAGTTTTAAGTCGTAAGGCTTCATACTTTTTCTGGAGCGATATCCATAAAAAATAAAACCAATGCGCACTATTTGCGCATGATAATAGCCTTCTATAGATTATCTATAAAATTATTAACGATTCCACTCGTTCATGACTGATAAGAAGAAGAAGAATATACTCTTGGTGGATTAGATAATGGGTTCAGATTGAAATTTCGTATAGGTACTTTTGTTCGACATAACGATGCCTAAACTCGACAAGATGCACCTAATAATTTGTCTGAGATTACATCGGCCAACACGTTGTGAAAACGGCAACCAAGTTTAGAATAGTAATTCAAATAATCCTGATGATACAAGTTATACATTTTGATATCATATTTTCCAAATTTTAAAAATGGAATTTGATATAATTTCATAAATTGCAACTATTTTAAATTTCAAGATGATCAGTCTATTTTCACTTGTAATTGATTCATGTAAATCACTATTAATCGTATTTTGGTTAATTCTAAAGCAAATAAATATTTTTTAATTAGATATTTTCAATGAATATATACATATTTTTAGATATTTTAGCAAATCGTCCCAACAATTTTTGTCGAATAATCTGGGTCCGTTGGTTTACTACGCAAATTGTAAGAAGAATATATATTATGCATCTAAAAGTTATTTTAGATGCATAATTTTCCGAATAAGAATGACCAGATTTCGGGGAAATACCAGAATAGATATGAACACGGGTCCTTTCCGATTTACACCAGGGTCACAAGTTGAAAATATATCACAAATAAAAGAAAGAGTACGGAAAATAGTATTTCACCCTAAACTCGTGCATATTCAATATGTAGATGTCTTAAACTAATGACCAACAACATAGTAAAACTAATATGAGTGTGATCCAGTAATAAAATAAAAAGACATTATCAACAACACCGCAACGAACACCGACCGTTCAATGTCAATCTCAACTCCAATGTTCTTTCTTAGCTGTCCGAAATCCAACTGCCGCCTCCCATTTACTTCAGCTGACCCCCACATATGCTAATTTGTTGTAACTACATAAGTCTACATCTGCGAAGAGCATCCCCCACTCTGGCGGATGTACACTCCCGACATGCGAAGCATCGCATTCTCCTCTCAGACGGTAGGTGTTATTCTTTATTGTCACAATTGGGTTGGTGTATAGTTATTGCGGCTACTTTTAGCAAATTTAATTCCGTAAACAATTGCACTTTGTTATTTTCTTAAATAGTTTATGAGAATAATCATTGTCTTACAGAATTTGCATCGAAACACACATACGCATTCATCATATTATGCCCTACCACTTCCTGCAAAATTTGAATGCAGCAGAGTAATTTCGAAATCTCAGTCATGATGAAGGAACAATTAGATAATCTAGGTTGTTAAAATCGGACGATGCAACCCGCGCTCATGAATAAGGAAGAGGTCAATGACGAATAACCTGGATCGTGTGATGGAAATAGTCTTATATTACTTTATCGCTACCATAAAATAAGCCGTATCAGCCTGGTGTATCTGAGAAAGTACAAGCGCTCACAGGAAAAAGAGTATAAATGCGTAACGACCACGCATAACCGTCGTACTTTACCATCCATAAAAGACGGGCTTAATAGAACGCGTAAGAACGTTTTAGCACTCGAAAAGCTAAGATGATTGTGCGATAGAAATCAATACTGAAACACGTATTATTTGAGAAAATTATACCACGCGACGAAGTTTCAGGAACAAGAATATTGTTCCTTATATACGTATTTAAAACTATATTGTTGAAGAAAAGTCTACTAGTGGTAAACACGTTGTTGCATTGTAATCTGAGAAAAATGGACTACGTGACAAAGTTCCAGTGGCAACCAATGTAACATAGTAAGTGGGTACGTTTGCTAGTATTCATATCGTGATTGTAATTCACGGGCCGATGTTGACACGACACTTTTCAGCGAGTCAGCGAGTGCCTTCAAATGTTATCTCACACCTGGTTGTACTGAGTGTGGACGTGACGTCAGGGAGAAGAAAAAACGACAATCTCTAGAAGATTTCGAGAGTGACAAACGTGCGAGAATGTCGGGACAAATTCCGTAGCCAGGAATGCGCCCAACCCCCGCTGGCAAAAGTAAGGATCTACCCACACACTCAATGAAAGGTCTTTCTTTCAATGCGATGGGGTTTTCACTTGTCCTGGTTATGAAATAGTGAATTGCGGGTTTTCTTAGTCATTGGGAGGAGATCCGATGAGCGACAGGATTGCATGAGGCACGTGATAAAATGTAAGTTATGAACTCGTATATTAAATTGATTGTGAAATGTAAGGCGTTGGGCTTTCCCTAAGAAGGGGTGTATGCGACAGTAGTTTGTTTTCATCTTAAGACACCATATTTCCCTCTCTTTTATCTCTTTTTTCTATAGATTATAAAATTGGAACGACCATTTTTCTGAAAACTTCAATATTAACTATTTCACTATTTTTCTTTGTCTCACAAAGCTGGGAATATATGAACATTTTAAGGATGTGTCACACAGGAATTGCCCGATAACAGAAAGCTAAATGTTTAAATAGTTCTTTGAAGATAATTCATTTAAAAGATAATCCCTATCCCAACACTTTCAAGAAAAAAAAACTGACTGCAGAAAGTATATATCTAATATCAGCAAATTGTGGTGTTTTTTAACTAATATGCATTTTTTACATTTAGTGATACCTCGTATGGTATTCGTCCTAGGCGGGTTTGGCCAGCTTTCGTCGAAGGATGAAGTTTCTAGGGAATATCAAATTCACATGCTGTCAACAGCCGCATGCATATCGCGATAAGTGCCTTGTATTTCCAAATGGTCTGGTACTAACCAGGTTCCACGTCGCTTACCTTTGGTGATCTTAAGAGCACCTGTGTGGCAACGTAATTATATCCTCATATGAATACACCGACGTATATTAAGAGCAACGCAATTGCATATGTTAAATCATAACGATTTCAGCACAATACACATATTTCACTTTTTCGCATTTTTAAGACCATTCAGTTTTCCTCGCATTTACTGAGAAAAATAATGCACAGCATCTCAAAAAGAAAACATTTTATATGTTAATCTACATAATACGAGCTTTATATCGGTACCAAATTTATTTTAGCAGGAATCACATTTCGGCTACACTATAAACCCTTCTATCTTGTACTAAAAATAATCCTATTCTGTCAACTTGCATCAGTTAAAATGTTATTCTCACAATGTGATATCAATTATAATATTTTATTCAATCGTGTTAATTATAATCTTCTTTTAAGATGCAATTCTCTTTTGACTAATAGGTTTCTTGTATGATGCAGTTCATGCCTTTTAATGAAGCGATGTCTTCATCAATTTGTAATTCAAATTTGCTCCTTTATTTTATGTTTCCTCCTCCCTCCGCCCTTTCTTTATTTTCCTCCTCCCATCGTATTCAACGCAACTTTTTATTTTCCTTCGCATTTTCTTTCTACTGACATTCAACCTAATCTTAATACCTGGTGTCACAAAAAGGGGATAAAAAGAGAACGACCAAATGTAATGATCACTGTCAAAGCAACTCAAAAGGGAATAATAGTTTTGATAATATCGGATTTAACAGAACAAGAATTACATCTAAATCTAATAAAAATAGGAAGGTATACTCTCCAGATGCATCAATACAATCTGACAGTTTAGCGATATACATGAGATTTAAAATTTAAGCACGTCAGACCAAGAAAAATGCATTGTTTATAAATGTCACTCGTGAATAAGAGTCAATAAGATGGTCAATTACACGTAAAACACTGCTCTGGAAGTATTAGAAATAATTCGTAAAAAAAATTGCTGAAAATACTATTTAAAACCTCATTATTAGAAATTGCTGAAAATGCTATTAACAACTTGATCGTAATAAATTCATGAAAATGCTATTTAAAACTTGATCATTTTAAATCGATGAAAATGCTATTTCAAACTTGATCAGTAAAAATTAATGAAAATGCTATTTCGAACCTAATCGTTTCAGACCGACGAAAGCGATATTTAAAACTTGATCTTTGCGGATTAAACACATTCTATTTTAAACTTAAAACTTGATCGGTAGAGATTGCTGAAAATTCTATTTAAAACTTACCCGTTCAAAATTGACAAAAATGCTATTTGATCGTTTGAAATTGACGAAACTCTATTTCAAACTTCAGTGTAACTGAACAATGAAAATTCTATTTGAAACTTAATGGATACAGATTGACGGAATTAATCATCAGAAATTTGGCCTTTTGGCTAAGATCAAAGTGTAGTATCTGTTCCGATGGATACTGCACCCCATATACTGGTATTGTCTTGGCATTCGAGGCTTGATTTACGCCGGTCTATGGGTCTGTCCTGTGTACTTCTAGGAGGCCCATCCTCCCAGGCTTCACCTCCCCTCTTTTGGGAGGAGTAAGTTTATTGCTTACTGCCTGAGGCACCCCTACCGGGGAATGCCCACGGGGCTGCCCAGGCAATTTTTAAACCCCACTTTCCCGACCCGAGCTTGGGTCACATCTTACTTGTGGGAGTAAGATACAAACTGGCCTTGTGCCTAACTCCTGGAGAGGAGTAAATCAACACTATTTCACACTTAAGCATGATATATATCAACCGACTGACAGAGTCTCTTAATAAGATGCGTGGGCGCATTATAAAGACGTTCCTTCAATATGTGCATTCTATGATGATAATACTAGTTAAAGTATAGCGAGACAGACCAAAGAACATGATGTTTCAAATGCAAGCCCGTGAGGCTGAGAAAAATGGTTTTACTGAGTGAAGCCTGAGAGATCAACAGACCGAACCTCTGATAGAGATGCGAGTTGGAATCTAACAACAAAGGTAAAAGGACAAAAAGATGGATTTACTAACGAATCAAATAAAATCTCGTCATTAAGACTTTGTGAATTTCCAATGGGAAATGCTTGAAGATCATTTGGCCCCGAAGAGTTGATAGAATTGGTAATAAAACAAAAGGCGTTAACACAAAAAAGGAACAAGCAAAGGATTACAACTCGGTTTTCTGTTTTACGCTTCTTTTCTTGTTCTCTATTTTTTCATGTCGCTTTCAAAGAATCAGCGTAATTCTCTGAACATCTTAATGTCATTGTCATGGAAACAGCTGTTCTTTTCTTGAAAATGTTTTTTATTATTTTTATTCCTGTCAATGGAAGGAAAGAAAGATTAGAATAGAATCAGCGGATAAGGGAGATAATCAGGAAGATAAAGTCGAGTTTCATAGTTTCATAGGTATATATTATTTATCACTTTGCGAGAAGGTTAGGCACAAGGTCAGGTGGGGGTTTTAGAAACCGGAGAACTAGAATAAGCGCATTCTGGCCTACAAACACCTTAGCAGTGCCGGCCGAATTTTGTCTTAGGGGCACCTCAGGCGAAAATATATGAATCCCTTTCTCGGAGAGAAGATAGAACCTCAGGGGGATGACCTCCTTAGACTGAACAGAATTATAGATCAACCCGATAGTAACAAGGCAACTGTTAGGCAATTTTTTTTTACATAGTTCATCCAAAACAAGGCAGATCGCCACTGTAGACGTAAGGGGCTACCGTGAAAAATAATGAAGGTTTTTTTTTATCGGAGGGGGTGGTACACCTAAATTGGGAGCTGTGCAGCTACATGTCTGTTTATATTAGTTTTAAATATGTGCATTCAGTAGTGTCAGGAAAACAGGGAGCAGGGAGGATGTTCCAGAGTCCAGCAGCACGAAGAAAGAAGCTTTTGGAGTTGAAAGCTCTTCGACATCTGGGGGCCTTCAGAGTGAATGGGTGGGATTTGGCAGATTGTCGGGTTGGTCTAGTGAATTTGCGTCGTGGGCTCACCAGAGCAGTGAGTTCATAGATAGTGTATCATAATTATATATATATATATATATACATATATATATATATATATATATATATATATATATATATATATATTATAATGTGGTCACAGCTTATCAAGGCCCAAAGGCCACTCGAGGATAAGGGTTAAAAAGTTTGACTGGTGGACGGTGAGACGACATCGCGAAAACCGTTACGATGGTTGTAGCCGGGAAGAAATAAATTATTTACGGGGACGGTTCAACAAAAACAAGGTTACATTGGACTTGAAGACGACTACGTTGTAGTCGGCTGGGAAGCAGGCTCGTGGCACTGTGTTCTACAGACGAACAGTTCTACGAAAGAAACTCTGATCATGGAAGTTTCGTTTCGTCTTAGGCACTCAGAGGGAGAAAGGGAAGCTATTTACAGTGGTAGTAGCTAGGCGGGTTATCTCTCTCTCTCTCTATCTATCTATCCATCTATCTATCTATCTATCTATATATCTCTCTCTCTCTATATATATATATATATATATATATATATATTATAGATGAAAGATGTGAATAAAATATTGTAAAAATACAATATTTATTAGAACATCAAAAGTTCAGAGCAAGGAGCTTGATATCATTTATCCATATATATATATATATATATATATATATATATATATATATATATATATATATATATATATATATATATATATATATATATAGTTTTTAGTTTTTAGTGTTTCGTTTTTTGTTTGGAGGGAATTTTTTCATCATTGTGCCGCCCGACGTGAAAGTGTATTATCGCACATTGTTCCGTTTTTTTTGTTGTTTTTTTAATGCATTTGGGACCGATTATTTGCTTGTCGGCTTGGTGGCAGAAATAATGCACGAGCTACTTTTCTAAGACATTTTCTAGGACTTTCTTTTTTATCGGTCTTCTTTCTTGTTTTTTAATTTTAACTTTTATTTTTATTGTTTTCCTCTTCTCTTTATAAGTGACCTCAACTATTGCAACGCCACATTGTGTATTGTCGGCAGTTGAAACCCTTATTCCAGACATTTAATTTCCCTGATGATCTGCCAAGCAAGTACCTGCTTGGTAGTGAAACACGTGTAGGAAAAGACATTTAATTTGAATAAATAATATTTGTAAGAAAAAATCTTTAATGGTGATCATTGGTGTCCTGAAAGGAATGCGTTGGTAAGCCTTCATAAAATCGCATATATATATATATATATATATATATATATATATATATATATATATATATTACAAAAGTCAACTAAGAACAATATGATTCCGCTTATTTGAAGTCAATTATTTTTCGAGCCTTGACGACTAAGTCATCGTTGCAAAGTCTTATTTAAAAAAAAATGGCGAGAGAAAACGCGCTGTTGTAAACGTACGCGTTATTTTATTTATCTGTTAATTGTTTCTATTAAGCGGGTTGACGTTTTGGTCGAAATAAGTGAACAATACTTTTTAAAAAGCGTAAACAGAAAGCCGTATTTACAGGCCAGTATATAAGCTGAGATTCATTCTCCCCCCCCCTTCAAAAAAATCAATCTAAATAAAAACATTGGTGCACTCGGCGTTGTTGATCTGCTCTAATTCTAAAATAGATGCAGAGCTTAATAGAATAAAATAAACCCTTTCTTCTAAGTGTTATTCTTCATACAACACTATGAAGATGTATTAAAGACAGAATCGGCGCATTTAAAGGGGAAAATATATTGTCCCCCACAAATGCTCCGTTTATGTTAAATTGCTATGGATTGGGCGTTTTGGGGCGATTGTTTGTTTCAGGTTCCTCTTATCTGTTGTCAGTTTTATTAAAACAATCGAAAGCAATCGTAGAAATGTATGGTTGATATATATATATAGGTTTGTGAAAATATATGTTTCAGCATATACTTTCTATTTCTTATATATACCAACCTGTTCAAAGTAAAATCTCAATGATTTTTGTATGTACATCAACAGAGTATGAATACATAAACACTTTGCTACTTTCCAAAGACCATGAATTTGTTTATCTTACTAATCATTTTTCAAATGTGTTTGTACCAAAGTTTTTTGTTTTGAAAAAATGATTGGTAAGATGAATAAAATCTTGGTCTTTCGAATGTAGCAAATTCTTGTTAAGATTGATGAGATACTGCTAATTACTAGTCGAAGATCCGTACTCAACAACCAGTCTGGAAAAAACTGCGCCATTTAAGTAGCCATTTATATGTGGGGCTGAAGTATTTGTCTTGAGTCGTTCTTGAAGATTCACTCTCCCAGGCCTTGCGTCTTATCTTTGGAGTGGACTTAATTTATTATTAACTGTCTTAGGCAAACCGACCGGGGAATGCCGATGGGGGTGCCCAGACTTTTTTTAATGGACCAAAGTTCCCCTTCTTTATGGGCGCTGGATCGATTCCCCCCAGCTTTCGCCTTTACGCCATATATTCCCTTGATGGGGAGGAAGTAAATGCTCGACGTGTTGGAGCAGATTCTGTTGCTCAAAGGCTTTGAACTTGAATATACCAGTCGAGGATGTGCTTTTAACAATCGGTTCGGCAGAAACTAGGCTATTTCGGTGCCTTTCATCTGTTGGGCTGAGGTATTAATCCTGGGTAGTCTTAGGAGCTCCACTCTTCAAAACTTTGCCTCCCCTCTTTGGGTCGGTTTTAGTTTATTGCTAACTGACTATAACGCTCCGATTGAGAATTTCGACAAGACTTGCCGGGAAATTTTTAGTAGTCAGAATTACCTCTTCTTTACGGACGCTGGCTTGATTTTTTCAACCTTATGGATTTGTGTCACATTTTTCTGCGGTAGGAAAGAAGTACATACCGAGAGACTCTTGACTGAAAAATACCAGTCTAGGATCCGTTCTCGACAATCAGTCTGGCAAAAACTAGGCAATGTTGGTGGCCTTTTATTTGTCGGGAGATTTTTTGGTCGTGGGCAACCGTAGACAGTCGACAATCCTAAGCCTTTCTTTACCTCTTTGGGGAGGAGTTTGTTTACGTCTTACTGCCTAACGCACCTCGACCGGTGAATTTGGATTGAGCTGTCCAGACATTTATTTATATGCCAGAGTACCCCTTTCTTTGGGGACGCTAGCTTGATTCCCGCTACCGTACGGTCTTGTGACACATTTTCCTGCTGTGGTAAGAAAGTAAGTAAGTAGTATCGAATCAATCTTTATCTAACATAGTATTCTGTACTTCTGTAGATACAGACTTTTGTAAATATACCACCGTGTTGTCTTATTTATTATCGGCCTTTCACAACATTGTCGACGAGGAACATCGACTTATTGAGACAAGCATAACCTGAACTTATGTCGTACACAAGACTGCGACGAAGAATTCAGACTTATTCTGACCCAAATAACCCGAAGTTATGTTGAACTCAACTTCGGAAGAGAAGACTTAGATTACAACGAACACTAGATACAATATAACCATTATTACAACTGGAATGTACAATTTTCGAAAGAAAGACTTATGTGGTATGCTCGAGAAAAATTGTTAATCACAACAATACAGCGAGAAGTTATACTTGCTTTTCAACATATAGGGCGTGTCAAATGCGCGAAGGTAAACACACTCCAACGTCAGAAAATTAGATTAAAAGAAAACAATGTTTCGTCCTTGAGTAGGACGAACAATCTTACACATTGATATTTTGATATCTGAATCGTTCGACCATGAAAAAAAATAAAAGTAAACCCAACAAAAAGGTCTGTCTATTTTTTTCGTTTTTTTTAAATTGATTAATCAGGAACGCGAAAATGAGTTTAGAACGAGTTTATTATTTATCTGACTAAGAGATTAAGAATTGATCTTCCATTTAGAAAAGCTACGCCCGTATATATATATATATATATATATATATATATATATATATATATATATATATATATATATATATATATATACGGAAAAGTCGGTAGCCTATTTTAAGTGGCGAAAAGTGAAGGAATTTAAAAGCACTATCTTTGAAATTATCAGACACAAATAAGAACAATAACTGCAATTACAAAAGAAACAGATAAAATGAGAATAGAAACGTTTCGACTGGAAGAACAATTTAAAAAGTCAGAAGTATTATACATAACAAAAACGAATGATAAATTTTAAGCAGGATGCTGAAATAAATGAAAAGATTTACGGAAATTATTGTTTATACTAAAATCGAAGAGAAGAAAATATACAAATTATTGAATACGGGTCAACATTTTGATGATTTTTACAGAAGGCTATTTGGAGCGCTATTGACTATTTTAATTTCGACCCTGAACACGAAATTATGTTGCTTCGTATTTCAAACGATACGAAGAACTTTATCAGTAAATTGTATACTGTTGAACATAAAAAATTCGTCAACCATACATTGTCACAAATATCCAGCGACCTTGCATTTGTTGTAGCGATATAATAATATATTAAATTGTTTAGCCTTTAAACGTTTCTTATTTAAAAACAAAAATGGTTGACATGTATGAATGTCACAAGGAAAGGCGACGAAAACTACACTACTTTTGCTGTGTAATTAACAAACAGTGCGATAATTTCAACTTGTCAGTGTTAGACACTTACAATTTAAAATGGTTTATCTTTGCCATAGTTTTTGCATCGAATACAGATGCCGACATCAGAAGAAGAGTTCTTAATAATCTGGTTAAACACGTAAACATATCGCAGAAGACTGGCAACGTTTTATTAGCGTTCACCAATATTAAATAGACATTTAACAAAGCGGGGTGTTACATATTAGAAAAGTTCGTAACAAAAGAAAATAATTTACCAAATAAATTTGATAAACAACAATAAAGTAATGTGCCTCCGAAACCGTGTATCGGTTATGGCCAATGCCATTAGTACAACGTTTGTCCATATGAAATTAATTCTATGTTAAAGTGCGATCCTATGGGACATAAAAGTACACACTGCAGAGTTAAAAATAAAATTCAAAAAGGAATTCAAAATATTAGAAAGTGCGTTCAAGTAAGAATATAGAATAACATCATTAGAATGCAACTTGAAGCAAACTCAGATTTGTCGACCATAAATCTTCAACCGTAGAAAACAATAGGAAAATTAACGTTGATGAGAATTAAAAAAGTAACCGATAGCGTAACGAGACTCCTTTCTACATAGTGTCTGGAAGAGTCTATATAGTCAGGAAATAGGGTATAATAAGGGGGGAGAGATTGAGAGTAGTAGTCAGAAACTTAGTAAGAGACAAAAAAGTAGAAAGTGACTAACTTGGGTTTACCTCCGGCAGCTTCGTAACTGTCGCTTCCCTTATTGCGTCCTTTAGTCGTCACACTCCATGAGCGATGTTTCTGACAAATGGGGAAGGATTGCTGTTTTCTTGTTCGGAATCTATCCATCTGACACTTATTGTTGTTGGGTCGTGTTTTTACTTAAAAGTAGTATTTTTAGATCCTTACATCAAGCGGCTTGATGCCTTGTCTGGGGCGATTTCCATAAAAAAATATACGGATAATTTGAACAATTAAAATGCGCTTTAACAAACATCAATCAATCAGAACAATATTTGAATATAGGTGAAATTCTTTAGAGAAAATGAACTTTGGTTTACTCAGGCTTAGTATAAGAAGAGTTTTATAAATTATTATTATCTAGAACTATTAATTATTATTATTAAAAGCTGATTCTACATAATTAATCGTTTTATAAAGTGAAGTCTTTAGATATGTCCGGCCTAATGCAAACATTCGTATCAGTTATTGAATTATTTATTCGAGTGTAGTTCATGGATATATACACACATTGTGTCATATATTCAATTTAGTCTGATGGCGTGTGATACTATGATGATGAAAATAACTCAACAACAATGCCGGAAAGTAATCGATTGCAAACGAGAAAAAAAGAGAATGATTATGGTAGACCGTTTCGCTTGAAATGTCGATTTTTAAAACCGATATAAAAACTTGTACAAATAAATACAACAGATAATTATTCGAGTTATTTGGACTACTATCCTCGTCGTAAATGTTGCTATTAGAACGTTACGGCCGGTTTAACATGCGAACTTCGTCAGGTCCCTTTTGTCAAATTCGGGAATCGTTATTTTAAACTGAAGCTTTCATTTAATCGCCGTTTCGTTAGCTATGACCGGGTAAAAGTCTTAAGTAAAAGAAAGACTGTTTTCATTGAAATAACGATTATGTTAAGTTTATACCAGAATGACGTAGATTATGATTGATCATTTTGGTTATTCGGACTACTATTCTCATCTTTATTAATATTCTCACAATGTTTCTGTTGATCAAACCAACGACCTTCTTCCAGTGCGTCTTTTCGAACTTCGTAATGTTCATGTAGAACCCAGGAATCTATATGTTTCAGTTCAAAAGTTCATATAGATTCCCAAGAACGCGGTAGGATACATCGACTGCGACATTGTGATAATAACAACGACGATGAGAATGGTATTCAAACTAATTCAAAGAATTCAAATTATCTACCCTCATCTAAATATTTCGGAAACATAGTGACTATTCAATTTTAAACTATCTACATGAAGCAATAATGTTGATCTTGTGTTTACCTAAATATGTAAACGTGTTCATAACTTGAGTAAAAGAATTGATGATAATTCATCGATTTCCTGACTTTGATCTGACGTTTAAAATGAATCGTATATATAGTTCTTTAATTACAATTCTTCAGTATGCGTGAACTGTATATAAAAGTTGGTTCGATAGTTTAACACCGTGACACATGAGACAATTTATATAAGACATAGAAGCTGCAAGAACTCGGGCGAAGTCATACCCCAAGTAGGGATTACTGCTCTAACAATAAGTATCATCGACTATACTGATCTTATGTTTCGGAATTGTTTGAGATGAGGATGGAGAATTGGTATTTTTTGAATTATTCTATTCAGGACCCGTGGAATAACAGTTAAAAGTGTTGATTAATAATCCGTTCTCAGTGACAATATTCTTGGGGGTTCATGTTGAATCATTACTCCACGGAGTAATAACTACGAACAAAATAAAATAATTGGCACGTCTACCCAGTTGTGGCTGCCAGAATAAGAACACTCTATCCATGTGGATTAACGAAAGGATTCAGTTCGAAATCTCATATTGGTTTACGCGTTTGACATACAGATTCCCAAGTTCCCATCTAACACTTATCGTTGGCTAGTTTTTGAACTGAAAGTTGTAATTTTTAGCTCTTTACATGAAGTGACTTTATATCTTGTCTGGAGCGATTTCTGAAAAATAGTGATGCCTAGACTCTACGTTCACTATTGTCTAGAAGCAACTCCTAATTAAGGAATGAGAACGCAATTTAGTTCAGGAAGTTACATCTAGTTAACATTTTTTAAATGCCCTGCGAGTTCATCTGGCGAGACAGACAGTAAATTGCTCAAAACGTTGTCGAATACTTCTTACATATGTTATTTGAAATATTAGGACAATATGATGCTGTTGTGAACCGCATTTAACGGTTATAGATGGGTAAAAAACACAATAAGCTGAGATGTATATGATGAGCAATCTTTATGACGGCATAGTTCGCTACATTCTTTCAGTTTCTTCATCTAACCAATTCGGTTGAGATGAGAGGATATGCTCGCTCTTTGTACAAAATGTTCAGTTATTTATCCTCATCACCAACAAGTGTGGACATTACCTGGTCTTTTGGCTAGGAACAAGGTGTAGAATCTGTTAAGATTCGGCACTTGTTCTGTCGTTTCCTCGGTCAGTGGTGTCAAATATTTTATTTTGTTCTTTGTTATTACTCCGTGGAGTAATGATTGAACATTCACCCCAAGAATATTGTCACTAAACTAGAGCAATTTTTATTTTTATTCCAATCCAGAGTGCCCTGTTTTAGGGAGCGTGATTTTTCGTACATTAAAAACCGACCTTGTGTCTAACTTTAACATCGAGGGGAGGCAAGTTAATAGGAAAAAGGGTGTGACTTTTCTCTCTATTAATTAATAATTTACTCTCTCTCTCTCGTTCCCTATCTCTCTCTCTCTCTTTCACATTTGGTCCCTTCCGGTTCGTTAGACTTTTCAGCTCTTTGGACGATCACATGCGGTGATATAAATACATTATTCATCTTCTAAAAGACCTTGTGTCAAATAACTTCACAGAATCATTAATGTGATAAAGATATCAAATAGCTTTGAATTACAGTACGAAAAATGTCCCCAGACAGAATAACAATACTCACTCAGGATTCCGACGGCATTAGAGAAGACACGGGATGATTTTCAGTTGATTGACATATTCATTTATTAGATGCTTTTTAGTAAGCAAATGATTGGACAATGTATCAATGTCATATTAGTGGGGTTTTTTCTGAATGATTTGATGATTTAATTAGTAGCTTCATTTGCATTATATCGAAGGTAAGATTCATATTTGAATAGTGCTATAGGGGTCGTAATATGTATAAAAATAAATACAAACGGTTTTACCTGTGGTTTAACGATTAACAATTACATTGAATTAAAAGTACACCATACTCACATTCGTGAAAATACATACACATATATTATTGAAACTATCAGATACTTACAGAGTTTTTATTGACTTTTTATACTTAATAGTCAACACTTACCAAGGCCAAAATCCACTCGAAGATAAGGATCAATGAGGTTGTCATTTGGATGATAAATAATACAGCAAGAGAGTAAAAATGATGATATGGAATGAATCAATTTAATTACTTAAGAAGACGTTTCGACAAGTATTTGTTTGCATTGGATTTAAAACCAACACTCTTGTAGTTTGCAGGGAGACAGTCCCGTAGCAATATGTCCCATTGATAGAAAGCTATTGAGACATCTCTATTCATGGAAATCTTGTTTTGTTTCACGTACACAGTAGAATGTAGATGCGTTACAGGGATACACCGGAGATGTGAGCTGAGTCGCGCACTCTTATAAAATACGAACTTATATGTGAAACTACGTCATACAAAGATGTTACTTAAGAAATAGCTTTACTAGTTTTGTTTTAGATTTGCAATACGACCTTTTATTTGTAATCCAGAACGACCTAAAAATAAGTACGGCCTATCCATACGGACACCGGTCAAACAAAGTATTTCGTCTTTGTAACCTTCTTCAACTAATTATAAGTTCGGCGTAGGGATACAAATCCCGAATAAATCAAAAATAGTTCGATTGTCTAACATAAATAAAGAAACATAAACAAAAGTTGTATTTTTAATAACTTACTAATAAAAGATTGTATTGCAAATCTGAAAGAAAACTATCAAAGCCATTATTTAAGTAACGCCTTTGTATGACATATTTTAACATACAAAGACATTCCTTAAATAATCGCTTTGATTGTTTTCTTTGAGATTTGAAACACAACCTTTTATTTGTAATCCATAACGACCTAAAAAAAGACGTTAGTGAAACTATTATTTAAAAGTTGTTGATAGCTTCTACAAAATAACATTTATTTTTGAATGAGCGAATAAGAATGCAAAACACCTGATCCGTCATATTATGAAGAGAAAAGATGCAAACATGATGTTTGGAATACTTTTTTAACATTCACTGTTTTCATTTTAGGTTCTTGAAAATCCTTCAAGGTAATTGGACGTGAGCGGGACTCGTTGTTGTTTAGAAGCGTGCATAACACTCGCTTAATGAATCTCTAAACAGACAGCAACACACTGTGATATATTGAAATTGGAGCACTCAACCTGCCCAGATATTCGCCAAGGACGAACATATCCAAATGCCCAGCTGCGACACAAACATAATTGGCGTAAAATAACGCACCCTCTAGACAAAAAACAAAAAACGAAAATCATTAAAATATAATTAAATAAGATCCAGTATAGTTATAGTCCCACGTATTAATAAAAACAAATCTGTATTTCTATTGTTTAATAGATCGAGCTAACTCTAATTAAATTTCTATTTAATGAAGGGTGATGCGGATACGTACCCCCGATACAATGCCACTCATGGAATCGTTAATACAAATCACAATCTGTTCTGTAATACAATCATATTTGGTACAGATAAACGGAAGTCTATGGCTAAATTGTTCCCCAAGCGTTGATCATGAATATCCAACAGTCTGTTATATGCACAAGTCAATAGTCTCTAACATGCATAATGTTTTAATAGTGAATAATTATAGACACTTATTCGGCCTTAATAATCTACAAGAATAACATGGTATGTATATATATGAACATACATGTGGATACAGAATCATGTTGCCTTCAAACGACATATATATATTTATATATATACACACACACACACACACACACATATATATATATATATATATATATATATATATATATATATATATATATGTATATATATATATATATATATAAAATAAAATGTAATAACACGAAATTACATAATCATCGATGCAATAATTTATTTCAACCTTGTGGTATTGTCAAACATCCAATTTAGATGATTACATTTTTTAAACTGAGAAAAAAGGGGAAACTCACACTCGACAATTCGAAGTTTCAAATAAGTGTTTAAATTAAAAAGTCATTATTTTTAAAAAACTTTTTGTTTCTTATAAACATTTGTACAAAATAAATATTTTTTTAAACAAAGAAACAGCGGTGATGAAAACAGTGAAAAGTTAATCAAGTAAGTGTTTTTTTATTTTTGTAAACTATTTTTTTACTGACTATTTTTGTTTATTGCGTTAAGGTTCAGTGTAAAACTTTAAGCTTAGGGCAGAGTTGGGGATTAGGGTAAAGGCAGTCGGGTTAGGGTTAGGGTAAGGGTTAGGGTTAGGGTTAGGAACTAGGGTTAAGAGAGTCGGGTTAGAGTTAGGAATTAGGGTTAGGGCAGGGTTAAGAATAAGGGTTAGAGCAGTCGGGTTAGGGTTAAGGCAGTCGGGTTAGAGTTAGGAATTAGGGTAAGGGTAGTCGTTTTAGGGTTAGGGTTGAGTTAGGAATTAGGGTTAGGGCAGTTGGGTTAGGGTTAGGAATTAGGGTAAGGGCAGTCGGGTTAGGTATTAGTTTTAGGGCAGGGTAAGGAATTAGGGTTAGAACAGTAAGGTTAGGGCAGGTTAGGCCCGTTTGCAGACGTCACAGAATTTATCTCCACATTTTTGTGATTTTTCTTTCTTTAGCAATCAATTCATGGTCATGACAGAAATTGAACGTTCCTTCAGGAGTATGAACATCCAGTGATACCATGTAAAAATAAATGTTGCAATCGCGTTTCAACCAGTTTGCAAGTTCAGCGTTTCATTCTGTGTTAATGCTTATATGTCGTCTGCTTATTCGTCTCGTTTCGGGGATTTCCGGCGTTTACCGTAAACCGTCGGAAAGCATCGACGTTGAGGAACTTTCAGCGCGGGCCTCAATGTAACAAAGTACTCATTTTTAAATGAATAATAACAAAGATATTTACTTCTATTGTTGTATTACTTGTGTGGTGAGAGAATTGTATCGGTTCTGTTGTCATAAAATCGTCTTCTCGCTAATTACATTCTTTTATTAAAAGGGTGGGGTAATCCTTCCAAGTATTACATCTTCCTTTTAGAAAGAGGTTAATATAGTATTTGTTCTATTGTCATGAAACAATCTTTTCTTTTTTCAAGGTGGGGAAGTTATAGTGTAGTATCTGTTCTGTTGCCATACTCGAAGGCATAACCTTCTCCTTTTATGTAGAGATCCTTCCAAATTTTACATCTTCTATTTTGAAAATGTAGTGTAGTGTCTACTAGGTATCAACTCCTCCTTTTGTGGGTCGTGTAATATATGTCCGTTAATCAGGATATCATCCTCCCAGTCATTACCACCTGGTTTTGGGGTGGAGTATTCCTCCTCTTGTAGGGGGCAGTATAGTATGTGTTCGTTTCGCATGATACCATCTTCCTAGGATAACCGTCTATTTTTTGTTGGAGGGGGTAATGCTGTATCTTATTTATTTTCATGATATCAGCAGGCATTAACTACATTTTAGTGGAAAGGCGATAGTGTCTGTTCGTCATGATACCCTCATCTCGATCATTTCCTCTTCCTTTGGGTGTCATTGTTGTATATGTTCGTTCACCATCATACTAGCGTCCCTGGAGCGAAAGAAAAATGTGACCATAGGGAGCATGTACTTGCTACTTTTACTATAAAATAACATCATTACGTCAGTAATTTGATTTTTCATATATAAATTATTATTATCATATCTGATGACCGAAAGAAAACAGATATTTACCGTTGGCTGGAGGATTTCTTACCAAATTCATTCCAAGCGCGGAGAATGTCTGACTTGCTATTTGATTTGGCGCTTTCTCTCACAATTTGAATTAGTTTCATCCGGTGGCTATAAGAAATTACGTTTTTATTTGCTAACTTTATTATGACGGGAAAAATGTATATTTATTTGTACGCAAACAATAACACCCCTACTAGACACCATCTTCGAGCGTCTTTGGTCCTTCTATACAAGGGTTTGTCAGGACAACCTGTTATGAGGATACTTCACCCTACAAGTAAACCCTGAGCAAATATTCAAAATAACATATTATTCGAAACCCAAATAAGATCCCATCAACACGGCTATATACTTGCTCATACGATGAATAGTGCACATTTTACTGGTGATGTTACCCCAAGTAACACCATGTAGCTGGATACTCAATCAAACTTGATGTATTTTTGTCCTGGATCCGGTAAGATCAACACCACATAAATATATACTACAATATAGTTAAATGATCAATTGGGGAGAGGAAAATTAATGTTCTTAACTTCTGTACTAACTGTACGTTTGAGAGGCAAAGAATATCTTTAATAGAATATTCGAATATCTATGTATCTTATATAGGGATGAAGTGTTAGCCCCAAGAAGGGGCCCCTTGATTTCTGAGATCATCGACTGAAGTAAAATTAAACAAAATGTATTTTTCATAGAGTGGAGGATGTTAGTAACTGTGTATATATACGTATTATGTCATACACTTACAAAGATTTAAGGTTTTTACGAAATCGGATAATTAAAAATAAACTAATTAGGTTTGTTGTTCCCGAATTATATTATCAGATGTGATAACATTAATTAGAGACTCTAAAATGTTATTACCGCTTATTTCTGTTTTCTCTATTTCAACATTAAATTAGATGCAAGTAGTAATTATTTGCAAACATCAATTATACAGGCTTATTCACATCAGCGAAATAATTGCTTCTGTTTACTAATACAGGCTGGCTGTCAACAATGGAATCGAAATCAAACAGATTGAATAATAAAAGGAGAAAACATTCAGATTCTTAGAATATCTAAAGACACCGCAATCTGCTGCCGAAATGTAACATCTTGCTTACCAATTATACGTCTTCAAACGTCAAAGTAGATTTAATTTGCCAAATACATGAGCTCATTCAGCTATGCTTCATTAGGTTTGTCCTAAAGGTCTGGTACAACATCGTATGCTTGTAGATACAGTGTAACTCTAAAAAATCCTACGATAGAATCTTTAATAGAATGCATACTAATTTCTGCAATCCAACTATATTTTGAAAAAGTAAACTTTGTCTGGCTTGTCCAGTAAAAGGTTTACCCGATTTGTCACTCAAATATCTGCAACAGTCTATTTTATCGCTGTGCAAAGTTCTATGATTCGGACATCCTCCTCTCTGAGCACTGGACTGAATCTCGCTGTTCAGGAATACTCTGGGAATACTTCTGATAGATACTATTTTTAGATAATCCTACATATATACATCCGATTGTTCAAGGTCCGATGAGTGTGAAGCCCATTTAGAACACCATCTTGTACTAATGAGCCG
>OY744524.1:98565599-98680599 GCA_963556195.1 Sepiola atlantica | reverse complement strand
GTCTGAGATAAAAATACAGAGAGGCATTTTTCAAGGAGACTCTCTATCACCACTACTGTTTATAATAGCCATGATGCCACTCAACTACATACTCAGAAAGTGTGATGCCGGATACAGGTTTACGGATACAGAACAAAGAATAAACCACCTGATGTACATGGATGACCTTAAACTGTTTGCAAAAAACAAAAAAGAACTGGAAAAGCTGATAAACACAACCAGGATATTCAGCCAGGATATCCAAATGGAGTTTGGAATAGAAAAATGTGCACTGCTAGAGATCAAAAGAGGAAAACTGGAAAAGACAGAAGGTATAGAACTCCCCAACCAAGAGGAGATGAGGGCGCTAGGAGAACAAGATAGTTACAAATACCTGGGAGTTCTGGAAGCAGACACAATCAAATATACAGAAATGAAAGAGAAGATTGGAAAAGAATATCTACGAAGAACAAGGAAACTCTTAGAAACTAAACTATATAGCAGAAACCTAGTAAAAGGGATAAACACATGGGCTGTATCACTAATAAGATACTCTGGACCATTCATAGGCTGGACCAAAGAAGAACTCAGGCACCTTGACCAAAGAACTAGAAAACTAATGACTATGCACAATGCACTGCACCCAAAAGACGACACGGACAGACTCTACGTGAAAAGAAATGAAGGAGGTAGAGGACTGGTAAGTATAGAAGACTGTGTGGAAGACACCAAAAAAGAGCTGGAGAAATATGTAACCAAGAACACGGAAAGACTGATCGCCACAGCAAGAGACACCAGCCCAACAAACAACCCCGGAAGCACTGAACCCAGAAACAAAAAGACAAGAAAGGAAAAGTGGGAAGAAAAACAACTACATGGACGCTTTATAAGACTCACAAGCGATGAAGCCAATGAAAACAGCTGGGCATGGCTAAGAAAAGGAAACCTGAACAGAGAAACGGAATCTCTGCTGACGGCCGCACAGAACAATGCGATTAGGACAAACTTTATTAAAGCAAAGATAGATAAAACCCAGGAAAACAGCAAATGCAGATTGTGTGGACAAAGAGACGAAACGATAAATCATATAATAAGTGAATGCAGCAAGCTAGCACAAAGGGAATACAAGAACAGACATGACAGCATGGGGAAAGAAGTACACCGGGAAATGTGCAAACAACTGAATTTCGAATATGCAAGAAAACGGTACAAACACAAACCAGAAACTGTACTAGAAAACGAAAAACACAAAATCATATGGGATATGAATGTACAAACAGACAAACCCATAACAGCAAGGAGACCGGATATGATAATAATCAACAAGAAAGAAAAATCCTGCAAAATCGTGGACTTTGCCGTTCCAGCAGACCACAGAGTGAAGATCAAAGAGACGGAAAAGAGAAGCAAATATACTGAACTTGCCAGAGAATTGAAAGGAATATGGAACATGAAGAAAGTCAGTATAACACCAATAATCATAGGAGCACTAGGAACAGTCCCCAAAAACATGGAGAAAAGACTAGGAGAAATAGGAATCAAAGGGATAACTGAGACCATACAAAGGACAGTAATGATCAAAACAGCTACAATCCTGAGAAATGTCCTCGAATGCGGAAACCAACCCACATAAGCAACGAATGGAGAACAAACACATGGAAGCACAAAACAACAGAACCGGGGAAAATACAACCGCATGAGAGAGGCGCAAGCATAGGCTGACGCCACGAAAATTATGGACAGAGGGTCGAGGAGGGAAAGCGCAAAACCAGACCTCCACTGGAAGAGCGCGGACAGCTCTGGGACCTTGGGAAGGCTTGTTGCCACTCGGGCCCCAGAGGGGACCGATGGCCCTTATCAGCGGGAAATCGTTGGTAGGTGGCTGTTGCGATTACCGCAAGGTCATCAGCGGTGATGAACGAAAAGAGGTGGAGCATACTGGAGGCCTGAGGAGACTTGTTGTCACTCAGACTCCAGGGAATACCACAGGTTGTCGGCAGTGGGTGACCACTGACGATGACCAGTGTGATAACTCCTAGTGAGTAAATAATAATAATAATAATAATAATAATAATAATAATAATAATAATAATAATAATAATAATAATAATAATAATAATAGTAATAGTAATAGTAATAGTAATAATAATAATAATAGTAATAGTAATAGTAATAGTAATAGTAATAGTAATAGTAATAGTAGTAGTAGTAGTAGTAATAATAATAATAATAATAATAATAATAATAATAATAATAATAATAATAATAATAATAATAATAATAATAATAATAATAATAATAATAATAATAATAATAATAATAATAATAATAATAATAATAATAATAATAATAATAATAATAATAATAATAATAATAATAATAATAATAATAATAATAATAATAATAATAATAATAATAATAATAATAATAATAATAATAATAATAATAATAATAATAATAATAATAATAATAATAATAATAATAATAATAATAATAATAATAATAATAATAATAATAATAATAATAATAATAATAATAATAATAATAATAATAATAATAATAATAATAATAATAATAATAATAATAATAATAATAATAATAATAATAATAATAATAATAATAATAATAATAATAATAATAATAATAATAATAATAATAATAATAATAATAATAATAATAATAATAATAATAATAATAATAATAATAATAATAATAATAATAATAATAATAATAATAATAATAATAATAATAATAATAATAATAATAATAATAATAATAATAATAATAATAATAATAATAATAATAATAATAATAATAATAATAATAATAATAATAATAATAATAATAATAATAATAATAATAATAATAATAATAATAATAATAATAATAATAATAATAATAATAATAATAATAATAATAATAATAATAATAATAATAATAATAATAATAATAATAATAATAATAATAATAATAATAATAATAATAATAATAATAATAATAATAATAATAATAATAATAATAATAATAATAATAATAATAATAATAATAATAATAATAATAATAATAATAATAATAATAATAATAATAATAATAATAATAATAATAATAATAATAATAATAATAATAATAATAATAATAATAATAATAATAATAATAATAATAATAATAATAATAATAATAATAATAATAATAATAATAATAATAATAATAATAATAATAATAATAATAATAATAATAATAATAATAATAATAATAATAATAATAATAATAATAATAATAATAATAATAATAATAATAATAATAATAATAATAATAATAATAATAATAATAATAATAATAATAATAATAATAATAATAATAATAATAATAATAATAATAATAATAATAATAATAATAATAATAATAATAATAATAATAATAATAATAATAATAATAATAATAATAATAATAATAATAATAATAATAATAATAATAATAATAATAATAATAATAATAATAATAATAATAATAATAATAATAATAATAATAATAATAATAATAATAATAATAATAATAATAATAATAATAATAATAATAATAATAATAATAATAATAATAATAATAATAATAATAATAATAATAATAATAATAATAATAATAATAATAATAATAATAATAATAATAATAATAATAATAATAATAATAATAATAATAATAATAATAATAATAATAATAATAATAATAATAATAATAATAATAATAATAATAATAATAATAATAATAATAATAATAATAATAATAATAATAATAATAATAATAATAATAATAATAATAATAATAATAATAATAATAATAATAATAATAATAATAATAATAATAATAATAATAATAATAATAATAATAATAATAATAATAATAATAATAATAATAATAATAATAATAATAATAATAATAATAATAATAATAATAATAATAATAATAATAATAATAATAATAATAATAATAATAATAATAATAATAATAATAATAATAATAATAATAATAATAATAATAATAATAATAATAATAATAATAATAATAATAATAATAATAATAATAATAATAATAATAATAATAATAATAATAATAATAATAATAATAATAATAATAATAATAATAATAATAATAATAATAATAATAATAATAATAATAATAATAATAATAATAATAATAATAATAATAATAATAATAATAATAATAATAATAATAATAATAATAATAATAATAATAATAATAATAATAATAATAATAATAATAATAATAATAATAATAATAATAATAATAATAATAATAATAATAATAATAATAATAATAATAATAATAATAATAATAATAATAATAATAATAATAATAATAATAATAATAATAATAATAATAATAATAATAATAATAATAATAATAATAATAATAATAATAATAATAATAATAATAATAATAATAATAATAATAATAATAATAATAATAATAATAATAATAATAATAATAATAATAATAATAATAATAATAATAATAATAATAATAATAATAATAATAATAATAATAATAATAATAATAATAATAATAATAATAATAATAATAATAATAATAATAATAATAATAATAATAATAATAATAATAATAATAATAATAATAATAATAATAATAATAATAATAATAATAATAATAATAATAATAATAATAATAATAATAATAATAATAATAATAATAATAATAATAATAATAATAATAATAATAATAATAATAATAATAATAATAATAATAATAATAATAATAATAATAATAATAATAATAATAATAATAATAATAATAATAATAATAATAATAATAATAATAATAATAATAATAATAATAATAATAATAATAATAATAATAATAATAATAATAATAATAATAATAATAATAATAATAATAATAATAATAATAATAATAATAATAATAATAATAATAATAATAATAATAATAATAATAATAATAATAATAATAATAATAATAATAATAATAATAATAATAATAATAATAATAATAATAATAATAATAATAATAATAATAATAATAATAATAATAATAATAATAATAATAATAATAATAATAATAATAATAATAATAATAATAATAATAATAATAATAATAATAATAATAATAATAATAATAATAATAATAATAATAATAATAATAATAATAATAATAATAATAATAATAATAATAATAATAATAATAATAATAATAATAATAATAATAATAATAATAATAATAATAATAATAATAATAATAATAATAATAATAATAATAATAATAATAATAATAATAATAATAATAATAATAATAATAATAATAATAATAATAATAATAATAATAATAATAATAATAATAATAATAATAATAATAATAATAATAATAATAATAATAATAATAATAATAATAATAATAATAATAATAATAATAATAATAATAATAATAATAATAATAATAATAATAATAATAATAATAATAATAATAATAATAATAATAATAATAATAATAATAATAATAATAATAATAATAATAATAATAATAATAATAATAATAATAATAATAATAATAATAATAATAATAATAATAATAATAATAATAATAATAATAATAATAATAATAATAATAATAATAATAATAATAATAATAATAATAATAATAATAATAATAATAATGGGAAATCAGACTGTAAACCAAGATCACCAAACTTCGAAAAAAGCTAAAACCGTAAATAGGATGAAAGAGAACAGGACACGATAGAAAAGTGAAAGAAAGACTAAATAAGGAACATAAATAACTATAACAAAAGATAGCAGCAAAAGAAGAAAGACTGAGGCGGTACAGATACAAAGCTTAATACCACAAACAGAACACGACCTTTGAAAACAATAAAACCCAGTTTTACAAAACCGTAAATGAAGAAATAACAACAACAGAACAACCTGACCTAACAGAGACAAAACACTTCCGGGGCCAGATATGGTAAAACCTCACGAACACAAGAAAAATGAAAAACTAGCTGACAAAAGTAAAATACAAATTACAGAAAATTAAAAAAGGAACAAACACAGCAACTAATGAAGAAACAATTAAAACCTAACTGTAAAAAAGAAAACGATGGAATACATGAACACTACTTTTCAAAATTCACAACCCTACATTTAAGGCTAGCGCAGAAACTGACGTACCAGAGTGAATGACTAGAAGGAAGGGCAACGCTAATACAAAAAAATACCAACAAGGGAACAACCCCGACCAACTACAGACCAATAACTTGTTTACCAACGATGTGGAATATCCTAACGGCCCAACTGAAAGAATAAATCTAGCACTCACTAGACACTCGTGGACTGCTCCCCGAGGAACAAAAAGGATGTCGCAAAGAGAAAAGAGAGGCGCATGATCTGCTATACATAGATTACAAGCTGAAAATAAACATATCCATGGCATGGATTGACTACAAGAAATCCTACGACAGAATGTCTTACCCAAGGATAATTGAATGCTGTAAAATGTACAAAATACCCGACATAATTATTAATCTGATTACGAAAGAAATACGAATATGGAAGTAAGAACTGACAGCTCGAAGACAACAACTGACTGAGATAAAAATACAGAGATGTGCTTTCCAAAGAGGCTCTCTATCACCGCCACTGTTTATCATAGCCGTGATACCACTCAACTACATACTCAGGAATTATGATGCCGGATACAAGTTTACAGAAACACAGAACCAAGTATAAACCATCTCATGTACATGAACGACTTGAAACTATTTGCAAAATAACTGGAGCAGCTAGTAAATACAACCAGGGTATTCACATTGAAATTTAGAATGGAAAAATGGGCACTACTAGAGATGAACAGGGAAAACTGGAGACAATAGAGGGCATGCAACTGCTCAACCAAGATGAGATGAAGGATCTAGGCGAACATGGTAGCTATACAAATGTAAGAGTTATGGAAGCAGACACTATAAAATCTACAGAAACGAAAGTGAAGATTGGAAATAATTACCCGAGAAGAACATGGAAATTCTTAGAAATTAATTTATACAGTAAAAATATAGTAAAAGGAATAAATAACTAGGCAGTATCACTAATAATATACTCTAGGCAATTCATTGGCTGAACTAAAGAACTCAGTCACCTTGACCATAAGACTAGAGTATTAATGACTAGACACAACGCACTACACCGAAAATAAAATACGGACATATTCTACGTAAAAAGAAACGAAGGTGGAAAAGGACTGATAAGTATAGTAGACTGTGTGGAAGAAACCAAAAAAGGGCCGTAGAAATACATACCCTAGAACGCAGAAAGGCTTATCACCGTTGGAAGAGACACCGTCCCAATGAACAACTCGAGAAGTATTGAAACCAGAATCAAAAAGATAAGAAAATAAAAGTAGAAATAAAAACAGCTCCATTGACGTTTCATTAAAATGACAAGAGAAAAGACCCACTAATAATCCTGGACACGGCTAAAAAGGCACTTGAACAGAGAAACGGAATTTCTACTGACAGCTGCACAGAACAATGCGATTAGAACTAACTTCATCAAAGCTAATATAGATAACACCTATGGAAACAATAAATACAGATTGTGTGAACAAAGAGACTAAACAGTAAATAACATAATAAGGGAATGCAGCAAACTGGCCTAAAGAGAAAACAAGAACAGACACGACTGCATGTGGAAAGCAGTATACTGGAAACTATGCAATCGAATGCATTTCGAACACGCGGGAAAATGGTACAAACATAAACCAGAGATGACGAAAATACCAAAATACCTGGGACATGGAGGATGTAAACAGATAAACTCATACAAGCAGAAAGACCGGATGTAATAATAGTCAACAAGAAGGAAAAATCATGTCAAGTCGTATATTTTGCCGTTCCAGCAAACCACAGAATGAAGATCCAGGATCAGAACACACGAAGCAAATACACGAAACTTGCTAGTGAATTGAAAGGGATATGGAGCATGATAAAGTCAATATAATGGAAATAATCGTAAGAGCACTAGGAACAGTCCCGAAAAAAATCGAAAAAAAACTTAAATAAATTGGAATCGAAGGGATCACTGAGATCACACAAAAGACGACAATGATAACACAGCTGCAATCTCAAGGAAAATACTCGAATGCGAAAACCAACCCGCATAAGCTACGAATAGTAACCAGTCACATGGAAGTAACAACAGGAGGAAAACAAAACCACAGGAAGAACACCACTACATAAACCCAAGAACCGACACTGAAAGATATAACCTGCCCGCCCCCTCTGATACATTATAAAATTGTCAAGGAGGATTGGAAGACCGAGGAGGGACAGCAATAACAAGACTTCCACTGAAAGAGTGCTGAAAGTACTGAGGCATTGGGGAGTGTGTTGCCACCCAAGCCCCAGAGGAGACTGGTGGTCGTTATCAACGAGACATTAATGGTAAGCTGCTGCTGCGATACTGATCTGTCTCCTGCTTTCTTTACTATTTCCTTTCGTAGTTTCTCGATTAATATTCTCTCTTAAAATATGTGTAATATTTTGGTTAATCGCCTACTGCAGTCTTCGTTAATTAAAAAATCGAGTTTGATGAAGCCAGACATGTTTATTACAAATAAACGTTATCTGTCTTGACACACAGTTTTTTTTTATAATCCAACAGTGTTTGTTTTATCGTCGTACAGTTATATGCGGACATACTTTGGGGATCATCTCACCAGTAGGAGGAATGAACCCACTAATAATATCTTAAAACCCGCATTTTATGTGTGCTGTTATCACAAATGTAATGACTTTCAAATCAATCGCACGACTATTCCTAAACTACTAACATGAGGGTAGTGCCAAGAGAGAAGTCTGTCAGAGTTATTTACAATTTTACCCTTTTTGTACATCTGTTTGGATATTCTTGACTGATACCTGGGGGGACGTAAAGCATAGATTGGTCTATTTGTATCAAATGTTGTTCTATGGCAAAAAGGTTTGTAAATTTTATGAACAATTCCGTTGGTAGATTTTTTTTAGGTCAACCTCTGTATATTAGGGCGTCAGTGTAAGTCGACATATTTTTTTTAGTTTGTTTCTTTGTATTTAATTTGAAGATATTTGGCTGATCTATCAACTTGATATTTCTCCATGGTAGTTTATCAATTCAAAGAAAAAAAGGCATTTTAGTTTTAAATTCTAAAAAAAATAATTTGACTTTAAAATGTCAAGACGTTATCGCTGCAGCAATTCATTATTTTCCAGACGAAATGTATCAACCATTTTTAGGAATTCACACTCTGAAGTTGTTAAGGACGAAATAAAATGTCTTCCATTGGGTGAAAAATATTCCATGAACAGTACTTCTGAAGAGTGTTTTGAGTTTCTGAAGAGAGATTTAAGTTTTATAAAACGGCGAGTTTGAATGTTTTCTTCTGTAAGACGATTGTGTCTGTGAAGAATATATTGTAAGTACTTGCTTTTTTATATTTTGTTAATTGTTTGTTGGAATTAGTTACTAGTTAACATGATGTTTCATTTGACGAACATGAATTACGATTCAACAAAATTAAACGCTCGAAAGTTAAAAAAGAATAAACTTATATCATCAGTTTCAGACATAACTAAGAGATAAAGAAGAAGAAGAAATACGAATAGCAGCATGTCATAATTAAAGAAATTTGCTAAGCCATTAGAAGAAAAGAAGGTTTAGAGGAATAATAATTGATTAGTAGAGTGTACTCTTTTGTATTACATCATCCATTTTGGGATTATATTATTTATCATTGTTGTTATTGTGAACGAGACTTTTTATACAGTTTTTATATACTAATTGATATTTTACCCAGTGGGAAATTATAGGTTCATACCTCTCCTTTCAGTATTTGTATGTAATTGAAGACATGTTAATCGAGGTGATGTAAACTAGGATTAGTCGATACAAAGGTTCGAACTTTTATCCATTATACCAAGAACCGAACACTCTAGTATAAACTTCAAGTATTCTTTTAATATTGTGCTGTACTTTTTTTACAATAAATTTCACGGTTGTCAAGGCCCAAGGGCCACTCGATGATAAGGGTTAAAGAGTTTGACTGGTGGATTGTGAGACAACATCGCGATCACCGGCACGTTTCAGCTCTATATTCATTCATTCATATCGTATGAATCAGATGATTATATTGTTGGCATTGGTTTCCCCGATATGTTTCTAGTCAGAATTATTTCTTGAAAGAAATTGGGTGCTTATAAGATGGACCACGTGAAGGTTGCCGACATCCTAAGTGAAAGTTTTTCTGTCGAACGAACTGGATTCGAACTTAGTACACCATGGTCGTCAGTCCGTGTCGTTAATAACTTAGCCAATGCGACCTTATTGTTTGCTCTATAAATAAGAAAATGTAGACACGGGTAAGCATTCCATGCAGTGATTTCGTAAAATAAGACAGGAACATAACGGGAATGGAAGACGTATATCCGGTATGTTGCGAAGGTTGCTAAAAGAACAGTTTGCTAATTCTAGCGCTCCATAAAGTACCTGGCTCCTGATACAATGCCCTGTCAGATTCAGATACGTTAAAAGATTGAGTACCGCTGCCAAATCTTCGGGGTACGGCTCAGAGGACGCTTTCCCGCCTTGACAGAGTAAAAAAATTACTTCGAGATCTAGTTGGAGGAGTTATCTATTCTCTTCTCTACAGTCCTTTTGTCACAGAATATAGAGTGCTAGTCTCCCTCTACTCTACCGTTATATGTCCATAACAGTCCCATAATCATTCAAGCTTCGTCTATACCATTGATTGTGCCTCATCTTTCGGCTGAAAAGTATTCTATCTAAGCGACCCTTATCCTCGAGTGATTCTTCGCCTGTCTAAATAATAGGCTAACATTATACAAAACGGTGTTAGTATAAAGAAAATGCAGGGACGGCAACGAAACCGATGTGACGGTTTATTTAGTTATTTTTGCCGATTTCTGTTGTCTTCTATAAAGGAGGAGATACTATCTGTGAAGTGACGCCTTCTGTACGTAATCTGTTTGATCTGAAAGGCTTAGTTTAACCTCGTTCCGTCGAATAGAATTTATTGAATGGCCATGATTTGATGGCAAAATATTGGCAGTAGACTTAGGGTAATAATAATGCAATAAAAAGAAGGTCAGTTACGTACAGGTGAACCTCGTCCTGAGATGGATATTCAGCATTCCTATCTCGAACAACAAGACGATAAATTCCGTAAAAATAACAAATACAGAGCTAAACTAGAACACATTCGAAAACGACAGCGTTTTTTTTTTATTTAAAGATTAGATAAATAAAGTTAGATGTCCCTCTTTCATTCTATTGAACAGTAATACATCTTATATATATATATATATATATATATATATATATATATATATATATATATATATATGTCGTATTTTATGTACTTTCTTTATATTATTTGGTTGTTAACTTCCTAAGTGATACATATTAATGCAGGAAATTGTATTATTAGTCGTCCTGTACTTTATATGACGTATTTTTCGTTAATATATATATTTTTATTAATTTTATACGTACATAAAAGTAATCTATTTACTTGTGTTTCTTGCTCACAACCGTCATCAGCATGGGTAACTATAGTAATGGTCTGGGGGGGGGGGTTCTCATGGACTATGACGTGTTGTCTCGAAATATGTACGGTTTTTATCATTTAAATATTTTTTGTATTTTCTGTAATTGTTTTTTGTAGGTGATTGCCCCGTTTGCTACTTTTACATTTGCATAATTGATAAGTTGTTCACTTCCTAAGGGATACACATTAATGCAGAAGATTGCAATATAAGTCATATTTCTAGGCAATTAGTCATAGTCCAGGAGTAAACCACCAGACTATTGACAGGAACATCGAAGGTGTGATCTTTGTCTTAGTGAGCCACACGCACACACACACACACACACACACACACATATATATATATATATATATATTGCAGTTTGGACATGAAACACATGTGTATATTGGTTACTTTAAAAATATTATTTATAAATAAGTAAATATATATATACATACATATATATATATATATTTATACATATATATATATATATATATATTCCTTTTTTTATTTATTTTTTTCACCCATTAAATTCGAGTTTAATTGTGTGAATTAGGAACATATGAGTTGACAAAGACAGTTAAGTATGAACATAAAAACAACATCCGAAATTAGTCGCTATATGTTCGCTATACATCTCTTTGATTTTCTCTCCAACTATGAGATAAATAGCATTACGACAGTGGTGCTATTCCATTTGTTCATAAGATATTATTCAAATTCTTTTGTTGGTTCTTTTTTCTCTTATTACCTTTGAGTCTCAGTAAGACACCTTGAGTAGCAGAAACCGTATAGAAAAATAGCTGTATTCAAACAACATGCATTCAATGTGATAGATAGAAAGTTTATAACAGATGAGTTACTTGATTAGATGATATAAAATCATGTCAAACAGAGAAAATCACCGGACCGAGCTGTCTGAAGATACCGGCTTACCGACTTAAAATGCAGAAAACATCGATGTTATTTTTTTCCTTTCGGTTTGTAAAATTAAATCATATTCTGGAAAGCTAAAAACAAAACAAACAAAATTCTCTAAATGCAACCAAATCAAACACCATGAATAAATATTTCAAGATATAAAGTAATTGAAGCGTAAGACATTTACCAAAAATGACGGAATTCGGCATAAAATAACCTGAAAGGTTGGATATGCCGTAAAACAAAACAACCAAACCTAAGTAGAGATTTAATTATTGAGTGTAGATTATTAAATATTTTGTAGACGTAGAATAAAGTAAGAGGTTGTTTATTGTTGAGGGAAAATATCCTGTGTTATTTTACAATTTGTTATAATAATTAATTCTGGACACACTGAAAATAATTCTTATAAGCAGAACACCTTTAACACCATCTATTATATTAGAAAGACGTATACCAAAAACTAACAATTAAAATTAAAACATTAATAATAAATAAATAAATATAAGTAGGAGACATATGCAGCATATATATATATATATATATATATATATATATATATATATATATATATATATATATATATATATATATATATATATATATATATGAAGCAATCCAACAAAAGATATAAGCGTCAACTAATATCTTATAATTAGTGAAACATCCGGATAAAAAAACTGAAGCTCAATATACTGGATAGAGCATTAATATTATAATATAAAATGATAGAACTGTAAATATTATTACACATAATATGACAACTAGCAATAGGAGCCGAACTAAAAGAAATGTAAATAAACAAAGACCCCTAAGGCACTCTATCATACCTGATGAAAATCAAGAACATATAGATAGCCCTACACCTACTGCACGTAAACGCCTTAGAAGGAAAAATAATATTTGGTTTAACCCACCTTTCAATAATAACGTTAAAACCAATATCCCGAAGGAATTCTTTAAAATATTGGAAAACTCTTTTAAATACCCACATAAATATAGCTCCATACTTAATAAGAATTCAATTAAAATTTCATACTCTACTATGCCAAATATAGCCCAAACAATAATCTCAGCAAATAGCAAAAAAATAAAAAATATCCAATCTAATTCTAATTATTCCAATCCTATAAATACATGCAACTGCAGGCGCACCAGTGATTGCCCATTGGACAATAGATGCACATATTCTGATATTGTATATGCTTGTACTGTAACTGAGCAAAATAATTATATAATGAATCCTAGAGACCACATAAATACAGCCCCTGATCAAATTCCACAATTGAGCACCACAACTAATTCGCACCATAACTCTAGACCTAACAATTCTAATATCCATCCTCTACCTCAGCAAACCGGTAATGAGTTCCCAATGGAAGGTAACGATAACAATAATATACAATCAATCAACCAACCTAATCCACATCATATAAATACAGTAAATAGAAATAGACCTGTGAATAGGAATATAAATGGCGCGGGAATAAGGGTAAATCCTAGGGTACACACATATATTGGGGCCACAGCAAATTTAATTAAATCCCGCATTTCCATGCATAACTACTCCTTCAATAACGATGTCGGTAACAACAGAACATCCCTGACCACTTTAGTTAAAAATTTAAGATCAAATAATATTCCACACAATATAAAATGGTCTATCTTAAAAAAATCAAACTCCTACAGCCCAGGATCCAGATCTTGTGGTCTATGCAACTCTGAAGCTGTAATGATAGCTACTGCACCTAAACATTTAAATCTGATAAATTCTAGGAGTGAATTAGTCTCCAAATGTCGACACAGAAGGAAATTCAAATATGCTATATGGAAACCACCACTAGTTTTGCCGTAGCTGTTTGAGCGAGCAATGAAACCGGGGGTGTCCAGACTTCGAGATGGGTCCTTTTTGATTTTTAATCTTTTTTGCCTAAGGGATTTAGACTCCGAGGTTGTAAGGGTTTATACACCTAAATTTTCAGTTTCTAAATGTATACACCTAAATTTTCAGTTTCTAAATATATTTACAATATCTTTACAATATCTTTACAACCTCTTAATTGGGAAATATTAAACCTTAAACCTTGAATATATTTACAACTTCTAGATTAGGAAAAATTAAGCCCTAATTTGGATTGGACTTCTTGATTGAACAAACCTAACCTTAAATTAAACTTCCTAATCTGATAAAATTAAATCTTAAATTAAACTATTAAATTATTAAGTTCTAATTATTTAGATAACTTCGTAATTGGGAAAATTAAATCTTAATTGGGAAAAATTAAACCTTAGGGCAGGTTAAACTTTTTAATTGGGGAATGTCAGGCCTTGAGTTGGAATTCCTGGGCTGATGGGATTGAATCTTAAATTAAACTACTAATAATTTCTAGCCTGTTAAAATTAAATCTTAAAAATTAAATCTTGAATTAAACTATAAAATTATTGGAATTTAATAACTTCGTAATTTTTAACTTCATAAATATTCTAAATTACTTGATGGGGCTAGATTTGTGAAGTCGGTTTTTTACTGTAAGCCAGATTTTAAGTAATACTTTTGGATGGGTACGTGATCACATGACTTGACCTAATTTTCCTAACTCCCTTTTAGTTTTCTTTTAACTTCTTGGCTCCTTCCCCTTTGACATGGAATAGGCTTACTGACCCAGACAGTGAAAACCTAATTTGGGTGGGATGGATGGCGGGGTTGTATGTTGCTGTCTTTTCTTGAACCTGTCAAACAGGAAGTAGGGCAGACATAATCTTGAACCCGTTGAAGTCATTCTGAGATGTAGACAATTTAATATCGCCTTCTGTTCGTTAGGGATTTGTCATGTCTGGTGAGAAGATCACTTATATATTTTTCGCTCTTCTGGCTAGATGTGATGGGAGTCCGTCTTGTTTTGCTCAGTTCGGATTTAGCTGGTTTTCTAATTAAACAACGAATTTGGATTTGATTAGAGTTGCACATGTTGGGATCTCGGAACTTTGATTGGACTTTTTGTATTATTTTGATTGATTTATTTATCATTAACATTGAATATGGACACATTTCGCGACTGGATAACTTTGCCGGCCCCTTCAATTTCACATATTTGGACTGCTGTTTGTATCTTGGAGTAATGTCCTTCCTGATTATGCTTCTCAACTTGTATGACCTGGATAGACTGTATGGATTCAACAAAAGTATGTTTTTGGATTGATATGTTTGATGTTATGTATTTCTATATATTTGTGTATATAATTTTATATATTTTCAAAGCGTAATTTTATTGCCTGTAGTAGTATAACTGCGGTAATGGTCCTCTGAAGAGAAGAATTATCTTTGAAAACGCATGAGCTAAGGACTTAAGGATGCTTTGCATGAACTTTGAATTCTAATAAAATTTGATTGACACCTTATTTTATTACTTCATTTTATATTATAATATATATATATATATATATATATATATATATAATATTGTAAATAGTATAAATTACAGTAATACCGATATTAATAACCCTTACGTATCGAACATTAGCTCTTTAGACTTAACTTGATACCCATACTAATATTTCCCAAATCCGAAACCCTCGTAAACCCACGAGAGAGAAACCCCTGTGGTTTAACATCCCTATAGTTAGAATGTAAACACCAATATGCATAGATAATTCTTTTAAATAATTGAAAGGTATTTCAAACAACGACATAACTATAGCTCTATATTGAATATAAATACAATAACATTACCTTTATTCCACAATATTTCACCTAGCGAAAATAATAATTATGTCTAACGATTAGAAAAATTAAAGCAATCCCAGATCCCATACCCAAGACAACTGTGACTGAGAAAACAAACAACGCTGCCCGTTTCAAAATGATGATGTTGTGTATACATGTACTTTTAAATAACACATTTGTCCCCTGACCCGGGATATTCTTAACTTCCTTAATACATCCAGTTCCTCTAATACCTCTCAGTTATGCACTTCAGCCCCTATCACAGATATCCATAACTATTTGTAACAACCGCTATAAAGCCGATAAATAGTTCGATCAATATACACCTGCTCCCACAACAGCTCTACCTAATCAACCACAACTAACCTCAACCGTTGATAATATGCATCCACCATATGAGAACCAATTACGCACCCCCAAAAGTACCACCTCATTTAACATTAATCCTACTAACAATAACAACATTTCCTACAATAGCTATGCGAATGCCAGTTCCAATGATACTAAATAAACCATAGATTTAAATTCTACACATATATAGGATCAGCATAGACCTGCATCAAAGTCTGTATATCCAACTATATAAGTTCGGTAAACAACCAGAATAAGAGGGACCTTACATCTCTCACAACCAAGAAACTCAAATAGCAAGATACCTTATACTTTTAATTGGTATGTTTTTATAAAATGAACGTCTTACAATCCGTGCTTTAGAAATGTGCCCTATATTGACCTGAGGAAGTCATGATGATGAAATCAATGTACCCATTGATAAACATGAAACTGAAATGAAAGCCACGTCTAGGCATAGAAACATATATAGATATGTCAAGTTTATTAAGCCGAATCATAGACTACTACCAAAGTCACATACTCCTACTCAACATGTCTCTCCCCTTACTGCACCTCCACCTATAATCCCCAAATGATTTTTCTTACTTTTAACTCCGTTGATATTCCCTTTGTCTATCTTCTTTATCTTACTCAGCACCACCATCAACAGGGTTTTTTATCACTCCTGGAAGAGGAACCCCTCCCTGGTTTCCGACACTTTATTGGTACCTCTTATTCAGGGTGGTTTACCATAATTGCCACGCAAGGCACTGCAGATTAGCGACGCAATTTACCCATAGCTTGGTGCCCACTTACAGCGCCTGGTATTCCAAAATGTCCACCCATCAAATACTGGCCAGGCACAACATTGCTTAACTTCTCTAATTTAACGGGAGCTTGTGTGTCAACGGGATTATGCCGTATATTTTACCTATACTATTAATTCAATCTGAATTTACAAGCACTACCAAGTTCTAATATTTAACAAATGTAGCACTCTTTCATTATCCATATTTATCAAACTAACCTTTCAATTTCTATACCATTAACTAGGCCTTTGAGCAACCTTTTCAGGTAATTTTCATAAAAGCCTTTTAATATAAATGTTTAAAGTTAACTTAAAGAGAAAATATATAATAATTATAGAATCAAAATAAAATTTAAAAAATAACTATTTATATACATTAATGTAATTCTTTCAAAAGAAATTTCCTTCAAATTAAATATTAAAGAGACCTTTAGCTCCTAGTGAATCTACCATTTTAGCATTTTGGTAAATTTCACTATCGTATTCTTTTCTGGTGCTACCTGATTAGGTGGTCTGAAGAAATCGGTTTCCTTGCCCTAAATGCACCAAACATTGATGTCTTATAAATGTTTATAAAACAAAAGAAAAAAATTCCTTCCCTCCCCTTATTGAGTCAACACAAACACACTGAATAAATACTTGAACATATAAAGAATTTAAAGCATAAAAAATGTAATCAAAATGACTGGATTCGACATTAAATAACCTGAAAATGTTTGATATGCCGATAAACAAAAAAACAAACTTTTATGATGTATTCCTTTTTATGCTTTATTAACACTCGTTACATCATTTGTTATAAAGAAAAACTTCTATACATTTGATAGAGGAAAGGTCTTTAAATATAAAAGTTATCTGCGAATATCCAATAAGCAATACTGGACAAACTCACGGGTTGCCCTTTGGCAAGGCATAGCACCCGGAAGCCAATCTGCCATCCAGTCGTCGACATTGTTGCATTGCAAGAGACGCGCCTTGCTGAGAGTGCTAGCTTCCGCGAAAAGGATTACACATTCTTCTGGCATAGTAAACAAAAAGATGAGAGGAAGAATGGTGTTGGCTTTGCCGTGAGGAGTAGCATATTAAAAATCGTAGAACCTTCTACAAACGGCTCTGAACGTATCTTCACACTGAAACTCAACTCCACCACTTGCCTTATCACACTCATCAATGTCTATGCTCCAACTCTAATTAACGCCCCGGATGTTAAAGGTGAGTTCTATGAAGGTATATGTGAAACCCTCCTTAAGCTCCCTCACAAAGACTAAGTAATTTTACTCGGCAATTTCAATGCTCAAGTTAGAAGCGACCAAATTCAATGTCGGTAAAAGTAATGAAAATAGGAAGGGATTATTTGAACTATGAACGCACTTCCAAATGTGTTTTGCCAATTCATTCATTGACACAAAGCGACAGCACAAAGTTTCTTGGAGCCATCTACGGAGCAAGCATTTGCACCAGCTTGCTTTTGTGCCTATCCGCCGTGCAAACCTCGCCTTATCAAAGTTGTCAGATCTTACCAGAGAACTCACTGCGATACTTCCCAGTCGTTTGTCTGTTGCAAAATTAGGCTCTCATCAACATAGGTTCGTTTTAAAGGTTAAAAGAGAAGTCTCGTCTGAATATTGCAAACATGCAGGATCCTGTGATTGTGTCGCAGTTTGCAGTTTGCAGACCTTTTTGAGAAGGAATATTCCACAATTGAATCTGAATCGGCTGACGGGCGATGGCAATCTCTGAAAGGTGCAATGTAAAACTGAGCTCTGGCTATCTTTAGTATGAACAGAATACTAAGTCAACTGACTGGTTTGAGGCAAAGTCCAAGGAACTCTGTGCGTATATCGACATAAAAATGCAGATGTAGTGCGAGTACAACATACTCCCCAGTGATCAAAATCTGCGAAATCTCAGGCAAGCCAAACAAAGGCCAAGCAGATGGCAAGTCGTTGTGTCAATGAATACTAGGTGGAGCTTAGCCATCGCATTGTAAATGATTCTGCTACAGGCAAAATAAAGACCATGTATGAGGGCATGAAGGTTGATACGGGTCATACTCAGAGAAAGTCTGCCACTTTAAATCCTCCTCTGCAGGAGTTATTACTGACAAAGAGAAGCAGATTTATTGCTGGAAGGAACACTAATCTGATCTTTACACAAGGACGACTGAAGTATCTGAGTCCACACTTGCTGTAAGACAGTCCTCGCGAACCCATATATTATATGCTGTGTTCTTGTTAGGCAGAAGGTGAAGTACCACAGGATATAAGAGGCACCAACATTTTTATTCTCTATAAGAATAATAGTGATCAGAGTGACTGCAACCATTACAGGGGCATATCTCTCCTAAGTATTGTGGACAAGGTTTATGCAAGGGTACTACGTATAAAGTTACATGCGCTTGCTGAACGTGTCTATCCTAAGTCGCAGTGTGACCTCAGGGCAAGGAGACATGTTTTTTCATTGAGACGACTTCAAGAGAAATGCAGGGAACAAAATATACCGTTGCAGATTGCTTTTGACGAGCTCACAAAAGCATTTGATAATGTCAGTCGCATGGGCTGTACTTGGCACTTTCTGGAATGAAG
Source organism: Sepiola atlantica (assembly GCA_963556195.1). Taxonomy (NCBI): domain Eukaryota; kingdom Metazoa; phylum Mollusca; class Cephalopoda; order Sepiida; family Sepiolidae; genus Sepiola; species Sepiola atlantica. Next base: position 98,660,623 of record OY744524.1, on the reverse strand, counting down.
GAGAACAAATAATTAATTGTGATATTATGAACTTAAGTTCTAAAAAGTATGTAACTATATGGAACTAATTTTACATTCAAAGCTGTCATTATTAATAAGGGAGCATCATCTATGGCAGGTCTTTACAATTCTCTACTCAAAAATCGCACTGGCAATTGAGATGAAATTAGTGACAACATTATCAAGAAATAACACAGTACATTTCCTCCCAAAATATCTAATGTGGTGGAAATTGAAAATATATTTTGAAAATTCATCCTGAATATAATATTTTTACAGAAATCAATGATAATATCATTTTAATGAAATAAAAATATTAGAATTTATTCTTAAATTTTAAGTATGAATTTTCAAATATAAAATTCAGTCTTATTTTAATAGAAACTCTGGAAATAAAATTTTATTTTAAATCAATTATTTATTTTAAAATAATTAACTTATTTTTTGGATCTTAGTTTGAATTTTTTCTTAAATAATTTACAATTTGTTGAATTTACTTGAACCCCCAAAATTGAAATTTATTTTTATTTTTCTGAAGCTTATCTCAAAATGAAAGTTATTTCTGAATTTATTGAATATTTCAAATTAAAATATTCAAAATATTTTTATTTTATTTTACTTGATTCTCAAAATTACAATTTAAAAATGAAATTCATACTGCAGGCAATACTAAATGACTTATAATATTTGAATTTATTCTGAAATATTTTAAACTTGTTTAAACTAACTTGAAAGTTATTCTGGTCTTATTCTGAAAATTTTAGATTTTATGAATTTATTAATTTGAATGAATTGATTAATTTAATTAATTTTTGTCAGCAGATAATAAGTAATAAGTGCAAGGCCAGTTTACTAGTGAATTAGATGCTTTGTATTATTGTGATGCCATAAGGTTTATTGGTTCAACAACTCAATTAGCAATTGTTACTAATATTTCAACGAACTCAATGTATAGGTGACTCAAGGTGAACCTGGTCATATATGCTTTTGGGTCTAGTTATTTTTCCTTTTTTGGAATTATAATAAAAAATATACATTGTAATTCTCAAACTGCCTTACAAAAAGTGGACTAGACTGAAAAATGCTAACGCATGTGTATTAATATTCTTAAATATAAACCTGGCAAAGTACATGACAAAATATTAAAGCTAGAATTGAGATTTGAAGAGTTAAAAGTAGAGTAAAATTAGTAATGGAAAAAGAATAATAAACAATAATAAATTAGGTGATTCATTAAAAAAATTATAATTTGTTGAAAGCATCATTCAAAATATGAAGAATCCATGAGTGTTTGCTTTTTACCACATTATCTCGAGTGGAGTGGATTCTGTGGCTGTATCCATACTGCACAGGTCAGAAAACTTTGATTGTTTTGTGTTATATGCAATGCACAAGTGTTTTTTGAATTTTTATTAAAAATAAAAAGACACCAAACTTTGACATAATTGACTTGCATTCAACTCTTCATAATAGTTAACTCTCTCTAATTGTAATCACCATTTTGTTCCAACTTCTATTTTCAAAAACTTTTACAAGTTGTAGTAATATTGGCATTTCTTTCAAGTAACAAAACATTTCAAAATTTTCAAAATCAGTTTGCCTTACTTGTTAATTTACTTGAGGTGACTATTTAGACGAAATCTACTGCATAATTAAAAAAAAATATTTACGGTTATTTATATGAGTCTTTGTGTTAATCCAAATACCAATATCAAAGAAAGATTTGAGAAAAAAACATTGCATATATCAGCCATTTTAGGAACTTTGTGATTAAGTGTGATTTTATTGTACATCTAATTTTTCAAATCACAATTCCAGCTTCAATATTTTAAGAGTTAATTTCAGTTTTCCTGTACTTTGCTAGGCTAATATTTTAGAATATTAATACACATGCGTCCGCATTTTTAAGTCTAGCATACATACATATATATATATATATATATATATATATATATATATATATATATATATATATATATTATTTCATGTATCCACAACATTTGTTATAAAGCGATATAATATTTTAGTATCGAATTGACTTTCAGTATTTACTTCAACAGTGCTCAATACATGAGTAAAGCTAGATAGCAAGTTATAAGAATATATTTATGGAAATTTAGCTACACGGAGGCATCCGCCTTTCATCCCCGTGGGTAATCGTCAGGCTAAAATGCATTTTAGCCTTACGGTCTCCTACAGGGATGAAATGCGGAAGCCTCTGTGTAGCCAGCATATTCATTATTGTTTATAAAGATGGCGACTATAATTTTCCAGCCAATTTTCATTTAGGCGTTTCACGTAGCCAATGAAACATGCCATGGTTTTTAATGTTATCTAAATAAATAAATAAATAAATAAATAAATAAATAAATGCGAAAGTGTTTTCCACCTATTCTGACTATATTGACATTAAAACGGTTTGAGCTTATTTAATTCTTTGTACTATATTTTCATTCGTCATGATACATTCCTCTTAGGCATTACTTCCTCTTCGGGAGAAAGAAGGCCGTACAGTATACATTTGTTTCTCACGATACCATTTCCTCAGTATTACCAGTTTTGTGTGTGTGGGGGGGAGTTATCTATCTATTCTGTTGTCATGATATCATCCTCCCAAGCATTAACCCCTCCTTTGGGGGGGGGGGCAGTGTATGTAGTTCGTTCATCATGATATCATCTTCTCAGATTCTCATTTGCATATTTATTCATTTCTAAGTTTCTAATGAAGTAATATTTTCTAATCTGTTGATAATTAAATACATGCGTTTATTATTTTTGAAATACATTTGTTGCTGTTGTTGTGGTAGTGGTCGTTGTTGTTATTGCTGTTCCTATTCCTATTTACTTCCTCCCACGAGAGAAGAGTTATGCACAATGTCGATATTTAATGTGGGGAGAATCCAGCTCCTCCAAAATGGGTACTCTGAATTGGAACAAAAAATACAATTGCCGCGGTCTAGAAGGATTTCTCTTTCACTGACAGAGAACATGAAAACTAAGTGCAGATTAAGTTCAGATACTACATTTTGTTCCTAGCCATAAGGCCAAGGAGTTAGCATGTTGGTAGTGATGATGATGATGATGATGATGATGATGAGTCATCGAAAATAAATTAACCTCCTCTAATCTTTCTAAATTACCCCAAAATGTATTTTTCTTTAATAGTATTTACGTAATTTTCTTTCTTTTATAATAAAGACGAAAAATACAAAATACCCATTTCGAATTATTTAGTAATATAAAAGTGGAATATTTGACCAATCGATGTTCACCTGTATGTTTATTAATGTCAGTATATAACCAGTTTTAATGTGGGATTAATTATAACTTTCATACCGAAACAAAATAACATTTATCGACGTTGAATATCTGAAATACCATATCAATTGACTTTTTTTTTGTTTTTTCTCCTAAAAAAATAAATTTGACGATGTTCATGCAAAGTATATTTCCACCATATTGGAATTTCTCAATAATAATTATTTAAAACTTCCTCTAAATTACACAAAATGTCAAATGAAGATTACTTCGTTTGTTTCTGTAAATAAGATTACAGCGTCAGTAATTGCATTTGCTAGTATATATATATATATATATATATATATATATATATATATATATATATATATATATATATATATATATATATATATATATACGAACTTTTATATATCCATGAATCTTTTTGCATGCCTATCTTTACTAAAGAGTTCTTAACATGTAATTCTATGTATATCTTTGTTAGTGTTTCTCTGATTGTATCTACGTATTTATATATAAGTTTACAGCTTCACCACCGAAGGACGAGGACGATACAAGACCACGTGACGATACCCCTAATCCGATAGGAAAGACAAAATATGATAGAACATGAATAATGCAGCATGCTTTGTAATTACGAACTTTGTATAATCGAATATATTGTATGTTTTGCAGCAAAAAAAATGTTTAAATGGCTTGTTTATCTGTTTGGGCGGCAATGAGTCGTAAATATCGTGGCAAGTTCTAACTCGTCGCTGACAAACCTTTTAAGGCTCACCTTTCATTCAAATCGTGTTCCGCGAAGAAATCTACCAAATTGATAAGCAAGTCGTTTCCTGTTACATCCATTGGACATGCAGTATGACAACCTCGCTTTCATTGTCGATCGATCTCTTTCACATATCCTGATCAAAATCTATTGTTTTTTTTCGGGGGAGGTCTATGGTACAGGAGCATCCACCTTTTGTTTCACGCTTGCCGAGTTTTACCATCGACCCAACCACTTCGAGTCTGATGACTGGTTGCTTCCATTGACCGGCCTTTTACCGACCGACTAGTCTATTCGACAGCCACCATGCATTTGATGAAAATATCAAATCATTAATCAGCCGCGCCGCCATTACCGCATCATTAGACAAGCCAAACTCTCGATGCGTGGCTTTATGCTCGACTTCGCCTTATTGGTTATCGCAAGGAATACAAACACGGCGTGTGTTATTGTGAATACGTTGCTTAGCCACCGAAAATAGAAAGTTGGAAGATGGTCAGGGGATTGTAAGTGGTTACACGAAAATTCGGTAAAAGCAGTTCAAATCGCGCCAGTCTTAGTCGGTTGATTTAAACCGCTGTTATTAGTTCTGCTCATTCGATTTGTGAGTTGGCGGTGGTTAAGTGGATAGAAATACAGATTGACGACCTGGATGTTTCAAGTTCGAGACTAGTCGATTCCATAATACCACTTTCACTTAGGAATACTGGCAACCACTACGTGGTCCCTCCTGCAAGAATGCCGAACACAGAATCAAACTGGTCAACACAGTTGTATCGTTATGAGTCGTACGAATTTACATTACCATGCGATTTGTCATTTGTAAAGCGCATTGACTCTTACGGTGTTAATTTTTATACCGAAACACGAAACGGATTGATAAAAGCCTTGTGAGACGAGTTAAGTCTTACCCATGCGTGTTACGGACTCGGAAAACTTGGTTCAAGTCATATCAAATCTACCACGTTTACTTAGGTCAGTAGTTTAAATTTGTTTTTTAAGAAACATGTTTACGCCATATCGACCACCTTGAAGTTAGTTTTGATATCGAAACTCAATACGTATCTAGACACTATTAGTTGAAATGAAAAGATAACTTATAGCGGTTGCATTTTAATTGTTTTTCTCAGTGATTTAACTATTAAATAATTAGCGAACAAAGAAAACATCAATACTTCGTCATTGCGAGAGCTTATGTAATTGATATTGACTGCCGACTATCGGATTTATGACGTTCGCTTAAAATAATATAATTTGCTTGTAGATCAATTGTGTATTGGGTGAGGCATGTCATCGTTAGCAAAATTCATATTCTTTTCTTTAATATTAAGCACAAGTAAACTTCTATCTATGCCTTACTATTTTACCAAGTTCGAATCAGGAATGTTAGAATTTTCTTTGATTTATAGCGGTTTAATTATTTGCGGGTACACTTTGGTGATCGTCACATCAGTAAGTTGTGTTATAGAATTTTGTGGAAGTTGTTGCGAACAATGCATGATGCCACTTTATGTAAGAAGTGAATATGAATGAGAACTCATTAACTTAAGACAGTAGATGTCTACTGACTTTAGTCTTAAAAAGACCAAGGATATAGGTAGGAAAAATAGTTAGCTGTAAGAGAGTTCCACAAACATGCAGTATAAGCATAACGTTCTCTATAATTGAAATCCTTCCCCAGATTTTTATTTGTAGATTTATCGCACAGATAGATAATGTCTATCAAAACGATCTGAAACTGAAGAGGTGCATCACAGCTCAACTCAGTCATGTAACTGTATAATTGCAACGCATCGATACACATCTTGCTCCTATCATTAGACCGGAATAAAACAGAGACTGTTCGACTTTACGAATTGAAACTTGTAAAAAGCAGGTCTATACTGAAATTAATTTGTTAGATAGGGTCGCCGTGTATTCGTTAACATTCGTGAAAATGTTATTTAGTAGAACGTACATTTTATTTTTTACCAAATAATTATATTAATTTCATATCATACATTAATAACATGTAAAAACTAGCGTCATATGATTTTTGTTATAATTAGCAGCCTTTTGAAAATGATCTAATTTAATCAAATTGTATCGTTATTATTATGATATAGTTTATCTGGGGATTATAATCTTTGTAAACGATGATAGTTGTAAAGATTTCCCTTCGACCTTCTTCAGGTGTATAGTTCATTTAGATATGATTATGCCTTCTCGTGTTAAAGATATGCATGTGTATAGTTACTTACTTGTATACATTTGTTGTATAGTAATGATTCGATAAGTAGAATGAGGACAAACACTGATGTATAAAAATAAAATGGTTTACGTTATTGCCTGGTTGCGGTGAACGAGTTGGATAAGGAAGGGCGGAGAGACACACGGAAATCGACGGATGTTACTCTATCGAGGTCGCTCGGCAGCAAACACTCGATCTCAATTTGGGCTAGTTAAGTAAACAGTTTAGAGACACACGCATCCATCACTATATGACCCTATCTGTGATTTCGTCTTAACCTACAATGTTACAACGTCTTTTAAGGTACGTGACTTCCGTCCATTTTATTGTTACTTTAGGGACAGGTGTATTCTCGTCTGCAAATAAAATTTGCAGACAACCGTCTGTGGAACTCATACCGCTTGGGTGCTTCCCAGCTGACTACAACATTGTAGTTTTCAAGTCCAATGTAAACAAATTCTTGCAAAGCCGCTTTCCTAAATTATTTAATTCTGCCAAACTTCCACCACCATTACTGATCATCCAGGTGTTATATCACCGTCCACCGGACACTCATTAACTGTTATCATCGAGTGTCCGCTGGCCGATGATAAATGGTGACTCTTTAGTAAAAAAACAGGGGTTTAAGTATCAACTCACCTGTCAGGGCTATTGCCAATACACCAGCGCCGATGGTCAACACATTGATGTTTCTTACGTAAATGTAATGAACTCAATGATCGAACTTTTAATTTTAAATGAAGCAAAACACGTGCATAAAACCAACTTATGTGTACTTTATATTCCATTTGTGCCAGCTGAGTTCATTAACTTATAATGATGTTTACTGATCTGTCTCTTTATTGTAGCTTTCTTCCACCTGGTATATCTTGTTTTACTTACTCACTAACAGTCCTTACGTGGGTTATTATCAGTGATTTCCACTGGTAATAACAAGTGGTTCTTTTCCAATAACCGTTGCAAATCATTTTGCGTTATCATAATAGTCATTAGATTTATCGCTAACAATTATCATTGTTCTTCTCTGGTATTTGAATGGAAATACCCCCTACAGTTCGTGTACTCTCCTTGCCATTTTAAGGGCATGTGTAATAGGTGCTATTCCTCATCGGTCAATCAATCCCTCTTGAAACTTCACGACCATTTTGTATGGCACTGCCTGAAGAGTAATAAGTATAACTATAAGTGCTATGATTATAATGTAGTTGTAGTAGTAGTAGTGTACGGTATATCTATCTGTGACACACACGGCCTGTAATACGTATGTAATGCTAAACATGATGCAAATCTATTTAATGCTTTCAGGGATTATATTATTTACAATTATACTCGTAGTAGTAGTAATAGTGGCAGTGTAAAAAATGAACCCCTATTTGAAATATCTGAAATTTCAAAGATTCCTCATTCCTCATTTGGTTCTATTCTGTGCATTAGTTTGATGGTAGTACTTAACAACACACAGACAAACAGAGAACATATTCTATCGTGATAGAGATTAATGTGAAGCAAACTTTAATACATATATTGCTAAGAAAAAAGCACATTGAAAAGTAAAGCAAAAAAGGCAGATGAGTAGATAGAATAAACTTACATAAATATCAATATATACATTGGATGTATTCTATCTTTCTTTGTAAACAGTAATTCCGCTTCGTATCATGATCGACTCTAAATATCCATTATATTATGATTTATGAATATTAAAAGCGATGGCTCTTCCAGAAGAAGGAATAAAATATTGTTATACTCAAAATGGATTCTTTAATAAATTAAGCATATGTACGTATACTTATTTTAAATTACAGCAAGAACCATGTTGATTTCGCTCTGAATGGGGAAGAACACGTTTTAGTAGTACATAGATGGAGAATACATAATGCGTGCGTACAATTTGTTGTAGTTAGAACAATAGTCTTTCATAGACGGACTTAAATGTTTTGTTTAGTGTTGGCGACTTGATTTTCTGACAATACTTCAGTAAATCTAGCTGATTTTTTTGGCTGAATCTTACACAAATTGCTAACAAAGGTGTTTAACGTTGATATTATACATGGATAGCCTCTTTTTCAGATGAAGAAGTTTACCAAAATAATCCTTGCGGAAAAGGGTCAACCGGCGCCATCTTTAAAGATTGCCGCCGATTGTATTTCTGTAAATTCATCTTCAAAAATACCAAATATAACAATGTGTAATTGGATAAAACCAACAGTTTTCATGAAGTTAAATATAATTATAACTTCTTATGCCTTATTACTACAGGAGCTTATGGTTCTGTCAAATTCTAATTTCCGGTTTCCCAAAGTGTGGTACCGATAATTATGGATGCTGACAAGTGTGCTATTTGCAACAATGAACTCTCCTGTAATGAAGAACCATTCATCGTCATCCAGAAGGGCATTGATTCCATTACAGAGCTTCTGAACAACATGGAGAGAAGATCATAATTCAGATTGGTCAACGTTTTCACAAGAAATGCAGACAGCGTTGGATGAACCCAAAATACATAAAAATTGTCCGTAGAAACAGGTCCACTCATGATGAAATGCTATCCCGTACAAGCCGCTCTTTGTGTGTTTAGCTTTAAGGAACATTGTTTTTTTGTGGTTCTGGAGCAAAATCTCATAGAAAGAAAAGAGGTGTTGATGTTTACCATGTAGAAACTATTGAGTTTAAGGACAGAGTGTTAAAAGTTTGTGAGCAATTCCGAAAACATGATGGCTGGGCATCGACTGCTAAAGGTAGAATAGGTTATGTAGCTGCCCTTGTTTCAGAATAAGCACGTAATTACAGTAAATGTTTTGCACACTTTGATCCCAATTAAAACATTCCTTAGGCATTCTCCTCTTCTTATTCTTCTAAGAAACAAAACTTTGGTCGATCAGAGGATTCAGAGAGAAAGCAGGCATTTCTGGAAGTTGCTAAATATTTGCAGCAACATCACGAGGAGATACTAACCATTGTCGATCTTTTTAAAATAAATGGAGGAAATTCTCGAGGGCACTGGTTTTCAACCATACAGTCTCTTATACATGAGCTCTCGATTGTTAGAACATTGTAAACACAAACTCATTGTGACTGAAATTAATGGGAATCATAATGTTGCTACATTCTTAAGTACAGCAAAATGTATTCTCCATGAATTCTATGCACAGAGCCGCTCAACAGACAATTCAGAATCAGAGGCCATTAGAATAAAAAAAGACGACAGCCAAGCTTATCAGGAATGACATTAACGGTATCCAGACAAGTTCAGAATATTACCCGTCTGAGAATGATCTTTCTCAGGAAGATATTTGCAGGCAAAGACTGATTTGAAACTTGCATCAGTTGGTTAAGCGATAACGCATTCTGCCAGACCCAGAGTTCTCCTTGCACCTTTGCAGTTTGGTTTAGCAGTGTAAATGCTTGACAATTTTGGATCGAGGTTCTTAATTGACACTCTGAATAAGCATGGCTTATCGTTATCTCACTCGGAAGTCCAGAAATTCGAAAAGAGTGCTGCTCTTTTTCATGGCGCTGAAACTCTCTCCCCTCTTGAAACTGAATTCGTAGCTGATGATGTGGACCATAATGTAAGGAGTATTAGTGGATTCAACACATTCAACGGTATGGGCATCATGGCATCTTTTACGCCCGTGAAATTTAAAGCAAAACCAGGTCTTACTAAAAGATATAATAAGGGTTGGAAGGATCAACATCAAGTACCTAGATTCACAGTACACCAACTAACCACCAGTGACATTTAAATAGCTCCAGCCCAAGAAAGTTGTCGATTTCACTGCTAATATTGACATCATGCAGGAGATTTCACTAATTTCACATCTGCCCAGACCCGCATGGTCAGGCCTTATGCACTCAGTACACAAAGAAATATACTATGAGAAAATCAGCCACAGTTTGTTTGCCAATGATCGACATGGAACCTGGTAACCCAACCTGCGTGTACTCAACGTTATGTTACATTAGGGATTTAGCCAATAAAAACCTCATCAGGCCAATTCTAACATTCGATCATCTACTTTGGTACAATGCAATGATTATAGTCGAGTCACAGCCCCCTGAAATCATTTGTCTTGTGACTTGGTAGGCTCCAGTCACATATGTGCTTTCTGGAGTCAATTGGTCATATGGTGACAGATTCGGGATTGCAAGAACATTTTGAACTTTTTGAACTTTTTGAACTTTTTGAACGTGTGTATGTTGAAAACACAGTCAAGCACATGCTAAGTGGCAAAGCATTTGCAAGAGCCATTCGTGCCCACTTCTTAGTTGATGCTGCTCTGAATGCTATTTTGTTAGCGAGCACCTATGATTTGCCAGTTTCACATGTCAACCCAAAACTGATGCAGAAGAGTCATTTCCGCAAGATGAAGACCTGAAGGAAGCTCAGGGGCTATAGAAACGTCTCCTTATAATAATGTTCTGCCATCAGAGTCTATGACCAGGATTGCCCAGAGAATCAACCATGCGAAGGATTCCATGGTTGTCCAGCGAACAGCAAAATTGTGGATTCAATACCTTGATATGGGAAAGTTCTTGCAAGTGTTTATCAAGGTAGAGCGCACGGAGAACTTTGAATTGAACATTGACGCTGTGAGGAAAACGCTACCAATGTTCGCTGCAACAGGACACATCCTATATGCAAAGTAGGCTTGCTTGTACTTGCAGCTAAAGGATTCCATGTGATTAGACCGAGATAGCGCTACTGAGCTGGCTTGTCGACTGATCTAGTTATTGAGCAGGTGCTAATGAACAGTATGAAGACGTCTGAGGGTCTTACTCATGGCAGAGGAATGGACGAAATTCAACGATTTGTTTGAACGCTATCACTGCCAGCGTGCGCTGAAATCACGTTTACAATGCAAACACTAGCAGGAATTCGTTATGAAACTAGTGACCAGCACCAGGAGCCTACTTCAGAAAAAAACAGAGCGAGATGTGGAGGTTACATTGAATCTCCTTAAGTTACTCAATACATTTGATCCTTTCATGGACAATCTGTCCATTCACAGCATTTCAAATTAAGTAACTGGAGCTAGAATTGTGAATGTGGACAGAGCAAACTGTATAGGAGATGCAATCATGGCTTCAATAGTCATTCAAAATAAAGGATCAGGCAATTACACTTGGGTCAAAAGTTTCGCTCAGCAAAGATGAAACAGTTGAGACTGATTCACAACTCCTATTCTAGAGAGTTTGTGTGCTATCTACCAAATAACCTTCAACTCAGAAGCAGCAAGAACATTTCCAATATTAGCTTTGTGGTTACCAACCTGCACTTTAAAATTCTTTCAAACTACCGTGAGAAGTAAAAATGGATTTGGCAGACGCAATATTACAACTGACTTCCCCTGTACAATCTGGTGCACAATCTTCAGATCCACAGTATCTCTTAGATTGTGAAGGACTACTTCAACACCTCCTATGGCAAAAAGGTTACACATTCGATAAGATCCGTGCTAAATATCGCAGATATGTCACAACTAGATATGAAATAGCATGCATTGTATTTGATGGGTATGCAAGTAGTCCATCCTTTAAAAACGCTACTCACCGACGCCGAGCAGGTGGCTATGTTGGTGTTAATGTGTCACTGACCCCTTAAATGGTGTTAGAATTAAAAAGGATTTTTTCCTAGCTAATCGTAAAAGCAAACAATTATTCGTCAACAGCTGGGGAAGAGTTTTGAGAAAGCAGGTTGTAAAGTAGTCCATGCATCTGGAGACGCTGACGTAGTGATCGTGAAGACTGCTCTAGAACTAGCACTAGCAGGAGAAACCATTTTGATAGCAGATGACACTGACGTATCAGTCCTTCTATGTTATCATGCCAATAGAGATGATGGTTACAACATCTTTTTCAAGCCACAACCAAAGGATAATGCAAAATGTGTGAAAGTCTGGAACATAAAAGAGATGAAACACATCTTTGGGAGATGTGGTCTGTTCCAGCATTCTTTTCATTCATGCACTATTGGGTTATGATTCTACATCTAGCGCTTATGGAATTGGGAAGGCAGCATCCATTCGAAAGGTGATGAACAATAGAAACTTCCTCAAACTAGAAATGGTAGACAGGGATAGCAATGCAGAAGAAGTTATTGAAGCTGGGGAGAAGGCTTTAGCGTACCTGTACAATGGTAATGATGAGAAAACATCAATCATCTCCGACTGAGTCGCTTTAAGGAAAATGTTTCAAAAAGCTCAAAGTATGTTGAGGCCAATTAATTGCCACACACAAGAGCACATAAGAAATTCCACAGCCTTCGAGTTTACTTCCAAATTCAGGAATGGAAATGTAGAAACCATCTAACACCTGGATAGTGGGGATGTAAACTTTCAGATCAACAAATTAAAACTGACTTGTCAGCTAGTCCTGTAAATTTGTTGGTGTAACTGTACTTCAGGGTGTACTACAACAAGATGCAATTGCAGGTAACATGTCATTGACGGTTCAAACAAAGGCCTCCACTGCAGCAACTTACCACAGCCAGATCTTGATTTTGATGAAGTTACGATTGACTAATTCTTGACAAGAAATGTTCTTTGGTCGGTCCATGAACTTGTTCTGTGGTGGTTATACAAAAGCCAGGCCCAGCATTCGACCAACTGACAATTCCTTTGTTGTAAATTGTACTTATGTTGTACCTATGTTTATGAAATGTCAGGAATTAATGTCAGAATTGTTTTCTTGAAAAAGGCTACTTTGTCTGTTGTTGTTCCTTTTATATTCATATTTGTATAAGAAATGAAAAAGAACATGGAAACAATGACAGGGACTAGTCAGTTTCTGGTGTTAGTTTATTATTAAGCATATAGCTACCTGTAATTGCAATTTAAAACACAAAGATAATCTCTAGCTAACTTGGGGTGGGCTCTGTGTGAGTTTTCATACAAAACATATTTTTATTTCTAATTTAATAAATGTTTTTTTTGTCAGGAATAACGTCTATTTTTGTAATTGTTAGGTATAATAGACATATTGTCAGAATATGTCAGGAATTTTATATCTTAAAATTTTAATATTGTTAAGTTGAATTTTATTGATTGCGCCCATTGACCCCTTTCCGCGAAGCTAATTTTGTTGAATTTTTTTATCTGAAAGAGAGGTAAGTCCTGCAAAGTAAGAAACCTTTGTTAGCAATTTGTTTGAGGTTCACCCACATTTTGACTGGACTACTGATGCACAATTTGTGTGTATTATTTTTATGCGTTGAATTAAAAATAGTAAATATTTAACTTATATCAATCACGGTTCTATGATAAAAAAAAATGCGTATTCTTAAATATTTTTCCACGTGTCTAACATTTTGTCTATTTCCTTTCTTTCAATAACACATTCAATATATATATATATATATATATATATATATATATATATATATATATATATATCAGAAAGAGTTTTAAACACGAAGGAAAATTATATATATTTAGTATACATATATATTTATTATACATATATATTTATTATAAATATAATTATATGTACGTATATTAATAAACATAAAGAAAGGAATTTGAAACATGAACAAAATTCTAAAATAATTAAATAGTATATATCTTAAAATAGTATTTTCTTTTTCTCTACCAATGCTCGAAATATTTAATATACATATATATATATATATATATATATATATATATATATATATATATATATATATATGTATATTAAATATTACGAGCATTGGTAGAGAAAAAGAAAAAATATATATATAAGTTTCATATACGCATAAATTCTGTTCCGTTTTGATATTTTGTTTTCGTCGTTTAAATGACCAATATTTCGAGATTAATCCCTTCATGAAGTTTCAGTCGATTATATAGCTGGCATAATCCATCTTTTATCCGAGTAATTCTTCAGTCAGCACCAATTTGTGAAATTCCTTTCTAAATCATTCCTTTGCCAATCATATTGCTGCTCAATGTTAGCTGAGCGCATGAAAAGATATCCTATGTGTTAACTAAACTTTCTTTATGAGGAATTGTACATATTGTGTTTCATTTTCAACTTATGAAATAAACAATGATTATTACCTGTGTATTTTGGCAATAATGTGTTCAGCTGAAGCTTATTACGCGATGACAATTATTTAAACTCTTTTTAAGAGCTCTTGTTTTTAGTTGTTGTTATGTTCTCAATGGCTTTCCTGATGTTGCGATTATATCTGCTGGGCTGTTTTTGGATGACTAATGAACTTATGCATTAATCTCAGACGTGAATGATCGCTTTTAAAACGTAATTAAATTGATACCTTTTATACGACGAATATAATGTAATGTGAATGGCTCTCTTTTTAAGAAACCTCGAGAGTTGGGTAGCTTTTAGGACTGATCTTCACTCCGGATGTTACATGTCAGACTTACATCAGACCTGTAACTAAGGTAGCTGGAAAATGGTAGGTTTATTCTACCTCTTCAGAAAGTACCGGACTTCTGATGCAACCCTCTACTCGTATAAAAGTCAGATGCACTTTAAATGCAGTATTGTTGCTAAAACTGGGGAGTTCGCGCACAAAACATCTTTTCTTGTCTTCGCATAGAACAAAATCGACTTCGCAATGTAGTGGAAGGTGATCTCTCTGTTTCCTTACAGTCTTATCGCCCAGAGGTACGGTAGATAATACTTCTTTACATAGTCACCATTTCAATCGTAGTTGGTTGACTAGGTCCTACAGATGATCCCCCTGTAAAAAATGTGCAACAAGAACTCGACTCTTTACCGCGACTGAAATATTTTTCATTCTTCTTTTGTGTTGCTAAAACCAAATAGAGTTTCCATTAAGAGTTTCGTTCTAAGAATCTCGTATATAGAAAAACATTGCTGCCGGAGGGTTGCTGCCGGAATGGTGCTCTGCTGATAGAATATGTTCGCCTTCAAGTCCAATATCACCCAACTAGCAATCTAATAAACTCTTATCATTGCAGTGCTGTTTTACTTAGTATTCTTAAATCATTATTAAAAAGAATTTACACAATTCATACTGTTATTTTAATAACGTAAGAAATATTCAGCTGTCATAAAACAAAATGCAGACGTTATCTGATGTTTATTTTGCTTGGTGCAAGTAAGAGATCTAGTTTTTGCAATTAGGATTTATTGTACACATTTACAACTTTCTATGCTAAATATTATTTGCAATTTGGTAACAGTTAAATATATGTCTCCCCGTGCAGATTCCATGCACACTTGCTCACAAAGTCATCAAGACACATACACACCACTTACTGTATAACATATTGCATTTTGATCATTTATTATTTTACAGCTGCGTAAAATTTCAAAATATGTAGGCTACACATTGCGCTGCGGAGAAGGGTCGGACAAAGATAGTGGCCCGAAAAGCACATGCGCACCCAATCAGCTAACGTGACAGAGCAGAACACTTTTCACTTTTAATCGCCACGTGTTACTGTGGACTTCTTTACGATCACGTTATATCTGGATACAGAGCACTAACTTTTATCTTTTAACGTATAATCAAATGTTTCACTCTTTGGTCTTTAATATTAGTTTTACACACACCATGTATTCCTGCTACAAAAATATTCCTTTGTTTGTAAAATGTATTTTTCTTGATTTGCCGATTAAATTTAATTTTGGTTCGCTTATATAGATAATTTATACAAGGCTATAACAATACAAACATTTACTGAGCTGTAAGAAAGTAAATTAAATAATGAATGAGAAGAATTTACTTATTTATATTTATATTATTACATGTTTCTTGCTTCTAGATTTCCATTCGATCTCTAGAGCCATATGAATAGAGCTAGAAATAGCACAATATTTCGCGGATATCAACCATTTCTAAAGTGTTTCTATTTCATTTGTAAGCCACTCTCGTCCCCTTACGAATATTTTATCGTTAGTTTAGTTTTTTTTCGAAGCGATTTAAAATGAAAGTAACAACACATATATAATAAGAAAATAAAACGATATTTCTTTACATTAAACGTCACCGCTATCAAGGCTACAATTAATCTCGAGGATAAAAGTTAAAGAGTTTGACTCGAGGATAGAGTATAAGAGTTTGACTTGGAGATGGTGAGACAACATCGCGTTCACCGGCACGATGGTTTTAGCAGGGAAGACATTTTTAGAAAAACTTGGTTTACATTGCACTTGAAGACGATATAATTGTGGTCGTCAGAGAGCATGCTCGCAGCACTGTGTTCCATAGACGGGCAGTTCTATGAGAGAAGCTCACCCCATAGCAGTTTCGTTTCGTCTTGGGCACGCATCGGGGGAAAGAAGAACCATTGACGGTGGTAGTAGCTAGACGGTTCTTATTGTGAATGTTTTAGAAGGGCGTATCATAGATTTAAGCTCAGCCGAGCATGTACCATGACAATAACGGACGAGCAATGCCAACCTAGCAACATCGATTCTGTGAGAAAGTGATTGTCGATTTTGAAGTCGGTTTGGATTTTGTCAAATACGGAAAGGGTATTCTGCGCGGAACCTCCCCATATGTGTCAGCAGTATTCCATCTGAGGACGTATTTGACACTTGTGCAGGTAAAGAATAGCACGGGTGTGGGATACATTCTGGAGCGGTAAACTGATCCCAGCATTTTTCCAGCGGTCTTAGCAACAGCTTTGATGTAAGTACCGACGTAGACTTTCGACCTGATTATTCCCTAGTTTGACTCTAATAGAGTACTAGAAGAAACACCCGGGGTATCCCTGAAATAAAGGCCCACTGTTTACCCCCGCTTAGGAGGAATTTGCCTCTTGTACGGGTAGAGAATGACATCAGGCGTGAGATACTTTCTTGAGCGATAGAATATTCTCTTAAAAGTAAACGTTGAGTTTCAACGAGTTCTGTTAAATAATTATTTACAGTTTGAATAATATACGTTTATTTTTCTTTAATTTGTTCATTTTTGATTTAATTTCTTTAATAGAGTAAGTTCTATCTTTATGGTATAAACTCAACCGAGTGCTATTATAGACGATCATAGAATAAGGTTTGCACTGGTAGCGTTAACTTAGCCTTGCTATTATTTGCGATGCAATGCATGTATATATGCTCGTATGTAAGCGAACACGTGTGTCTGTGTGTGTGTGTTTGTATGTGCGTGCAATCCACACTCTACCTCGACATGAACAATAAATAGGTTTACCGATTGCACGCCGCCGAAAGCCGATACTGGCTTATCACCTCTTTGTTTCTCCTGCTGAAAAATTCAAAGCACTGCACGCCTACCCAAAAGAAAGACGATGCTCTTTGCTTCGCGCTGATAATATGCGCAATTTATTTTTTCATCAATATCCAGTCGAACAACAGTTTGGCTCTTACTTATCGCCGCACGATCTCGACGAATCGTTCGAGTCCATCTTTTTGTGTTTGTTTTCAGTAGGCAACTGCTTATATCTATGCGGGAGAACGTACGTCTGTGTGTAACTTTGTATCAGTGTGCTTGTCTACGTGAATCTTGGGTAGGAGTGATCCGTATTATACACTGTTGTTCCCCAAGAGGTCAATACGACTCGTGTTCCGGGGTTCGAGTCCAGCGACCAGTGTATATAATTCTTATATACACTGACGATTCCCGTAGGGATGAAATGTATACGTATGTAGATACACATATTTATAATTAATTATATATATATATATATATATATATATATATATATATATATATAGTAAATAATGAAAATATATTTATTGAAATTAAGCTATACAGCGGCGCCTGCATTTCATCCCTCTAGATAATCGTCAGGTTAAAATCTATTGAATTCGAATTTTGGCAGCTACATTAAGACAGTTTTCAATTATTTTTATTGAATATCTTGTGCAATGGATTAGTTACGAGGAAGTGTTTGTCGATGAGATTTAAGAATCCTTCGCCAAGTTTTGTTTTTACGGTCTGATTATAAAGCGGTAAATGCCAGATTATATTTATTTTAATTTTATTTTTTATGTTATTATAATTATTGTTCTCCTGATGCTTATATTTAATTTCGATATTATGTAACCCAGTATTATTTAGAGCTGTGTTATAATAGTTACTTGACGTCTTATATTTTCATTGCTAGAGTTATTTCTAAGCCTATGTTCGATAGAATTAGAGATTTGTTTTATGATTGATAGGGGTTATTGCACTCTGTCTACGTATATTGGATTGGCGTTATTCTTTAAATATAGCTTGTAAGCAGTTTCACTTAAGTTTAAAGGGACATCGGGAACGTGAGTTATTTATATGTTTGCCAGTACGCTTACTTTTGAGCTTATTTACCTTACTTCCATATGATTTTCATGGAGTTTTCTACACTTGCCCTTGTTTAATCCTTTTTTTATAACCAATCTATCATCTTTATATATGCCGATTTCTGTATTACCAAATATATTCGTAAATATATAAAAAAGTAAAATAACTACAAAAAATCCAATGCCACTGCCGAGTCCAGTGCACCCATGGTCAACTCAAAGGATTTAGTCATTTTAGTTTTTATTCATTGGTCATTACTTTTTATTAAAACTGATATTCTGCAGTTTTTAATGATGTGGATTTCATCCTTAGATATGTCGGTAGATATCTCGACAACCGCTTGGGCGATTATAAAGTATTCTTCAGATATGCATTAATAGAAGTTCATGATGTTAAAATGTAGGAAGGTATGATTAATTTTATTTTCGATATTATTAAAACAAGTCATTGCTTCGGCAGTATTGACCCACTAGTTTAGTTCTATTTCTTTTTTTATTTTCTTGTGTATTGTAGAAATGATTGTTCTACTATGTTTTTTGTTCAGTTTTCCAGGTTTGGTCGAATTAATTAAGTGAGTACTATGGTTATTGTCAAAAATACATTTGTTGTCTTTACATAATATATAAGCCAGTTTAGGTTTTAATTTACACACTTTTTCGCTAATCTTTGTCTATCGGCGATTTGTTTACTTTCGGCATTTATTATATCTATGTAGTTTTATTCGGTTGTACATAATATTTTGTAATTACTACATAGCTTTACTCACGTATCGAGCACTGTTGAAGTAAATACTGAAAATCGATATTGTAATATATTATATCTCCTCATAATATCATATATGGATACATGAAATTATATATATATATATATATATATATATATATATATATATATATATATATATATATATTAAGCTCCAATTACGTTGAGCCTTTTGAGAGTAAACACACTGATGGTTCATAAAAAATAGCCACATTGCATGAGTCTTCCCTTTGCGAGATAGAAACCTATTGAGAATAACGCTACTTGTCTTTACATTAATACATAGTATTTCTCTCTTGTTAAAAAGCGTACTCGGATCGGTGCCTAATCGTTATGAAACCAGGGTGTATAATACGTGGATTCGGGGTTCAGAACACTTAACCGGCGATGTGGTTGCGTAATTATATACAGATAAGCGTAAAATGAAAAAAAAACGCGAAACATATATATATATATATATATAAATATATATATATATATATATATATATATATATATATATATATATATATATATATATATATATATATATATATATATATATATAGATAGATAGATAGACATAGCCGCCGTGTTTGTTACTTAGATTTTAATTTAGTTTGCATGTTAGATCATTGATACGCGCCTCGGCAACTGAGTCAAACATGACTTCGTATCGGGGTTCGAACCGTGGGACTGCTGGGGTTTGTCTTCTCCTATACTGACGATTGCAGGTTTGGCGTGAAATATATGTGTATATGGGTTTATTTAGAAAATAATAACATTTATAAAAAATTATATATATATATATATATATATATATATATATATATATATATATAGACATCCACATCCATACTGTTTCGATTTATCACAACTGTCCACTGTTGCTAGATTAACAAGTGTCCCAAGCCGATGCGGAGAGATTATTTATAATTATTTCATAGAATTCACTGGTAAAATCCGTTTGAAGATTTCTTTAATATTAGTGGTTTAATAAAAACAAATCTTTTTCATATTATTTTTAATGTTTATTTTATAATTGTCTGTGTTTACCGTTTTTCCTCTTAACAGACACACTTTTAAAGGTAGCATTCACGTTTTTTTTAACAGCTAAGGCCTCATTTCCGTTGCGATTGTTATTGTTCGCATATCATTTCATCACCTTCATTGTTTATGCATTTATTATGAGTTTATATATTAATTTTCGTCTTAGATGTTTCCACATGATCCATTGGTTTCTAATCTGTATTCTTCGAATACTTAGATTTTACGTCATATTTACTTTTACATATTGTTCTATATTCGTAAGTCATGTTTCTAACTCAAATTCCGACGTCTTATCCCACGCGGCCAATATCAACAACCGATATATATATATATATATATATATATATAAATATGTGTGTATATATATGTATATATGTATACATATGTGTATATGTATGAATGAATGTATGTATCTAAGCGTGTATATATATGTGTATATATAGAGAGATAGATAGATAGATATATGCATGTATATATGTGTATAGGCGTATCTATATGTATATGTACGTACGTGTTAATATGTATGTATGTATGTATGTACATATATAGTATATGGGCAGACTTATAAGGATTTGAACGCGTGTATATGTCTATTTATTGACTCATGTATGAGGATATATATATATATATATATGTAAATTTCGGTGTGTAGTTTTCCGTCGGTGTGTATATGCAATGTACACATATAGATAACAGCCGTTCAGAGTGCAACATCTACTTCTAGATCTAGTGAAGAATGATCCCTTCTTTTTCTTTACATCCTCTTTCTTACAAAAGAGACACCGTTAGTCTTTTTCCACTTTATTCTTATGTCCATACAATGTGCTCGACTGAGCTCCAATTTCGTACAGCAGTAATCAGTAACAACTCACTTTGTTACTACAATGCCCCTTTGTTCCCTTGTTTTATTAGCGCCAGACGAAATTTCAATTGACAGAGATTTTTCACAAAAAGTTCCTGTCTGTGGAATACATTACAAAAAGGACTATTTCCCTGTAGATTACAGCATGGTCGTCTTCAAATAAAGTTATATAACTAACTTTTTTCCATTAATCATTTACGATTATATTTTTCATCTTTCAACTGTCTATCCATTTATCTTTTATCCTCAAATAGATTTTGGCCTTGTGGTTACCTATTAGTACAAAAAAATCAACAAAGTTTTGCACCACAGTCTGGTTTCTATTGTCATATAATTTTTATAAATTATTCTATTCAATTATTCTCATTGTTTTCTTTTCATTTATTATATTATTCGATAGGTAGGTCTCGTATCTAATTCCACTAATCGATTTATATGTTTGCAATCTTATATATAGCTGATATCTTATTTCACTTATCTTTAAACGTAATAGATTTTCGTTGGAGTCTTGTTAACGATGCTTTGTCGTTAATATTCTGTCATTTTTGGACGATACTATCCATCATTGTGTAAGCTAACTCTTCCAAAATTAATTTCTCTAAGGAGATCAGAGGAGAAAAGTCTTTGTATGTAAGGTAATGGTGAATTTGGCGTAAACAATGGTGATTTGATGTATATAGCTATGACGGTCGAGCGTTCGGAGTAGGGGTCGAAACCGATTTTATAGAATCGTTTAAAAAACAGTTTTCATATGATGACCGCAGGCGTAGCCATTTTCTTCTTGATATTCTCATCGATGTCTCGGCTCTTGAGGAGGAATCGACTCTGAAACTTCTTGGTCTTTCTCTGCCATCAAATCTTTCTTGGAGTTCATTCATTATATCCATTGCTCTTTCTGCTTCTCGTAAAGTCGGTTCTCTCTATCGCTCCAAACACTTTCAAACGTCTGATGCTATTCTCTACCTCTACACATCTACTATCATAACATGTATGGAGTATTGTTGTTATATTTGAACTGGTGAATCTCTGGGCTATTTGAGGGTTCTTAACAAAGTGAGGAAACGTGTCGATATTTTGATTGCCCCTACCATTTCTTCTTCTCTCGACTCTCTCCTTCTTTCACATACGGTATGTTGCTGGTCTCAGTCTTTTGAATCCATACTACTATGACACGTGTTCTGCAGAGTTATGTGATCTCTTCCCTGCTTCCTTTGTTCCAGCGTATTTGACGCGTTGGTATAGTGATCTCCATTAATTCGCTTTTTGATGCTTCATTATAATACACCTTCCTATTCCAGTAGCTTCGTTCCAAGAACTGTAGACTTGTGGAACTCTCTTCCAGATGACTGTTTTCCCCTTACCTATAGTTTAGTATTTTCAAGACTAAGTCTCATAGGCATCTCCCGTCTTTGCGATAATTATATTTTGTTCTTGTTCGCTCCTTACATCAAGTTTCTTCATGTATACTGCGCTGACGTGTAGACTTTTCATTCTTTAAATATTGCTGTAGAAAGTCACATCGTTTTTCAAGCGCACTGAGGTATCGCTGGTACAGTTTTCTTTTTCATCCAGAAGCCGTTAATCTGAGCATCATTCTCATCGAACTAGTCATGATGATTGTGCTTCTTTGTTGAAAACGGTTAACAAATGCTAGAATTGATTAAACACCAAACTCCTTTAGTTAAGGAGGGGTTCAATCTGGAGATTGTTTAACTTTAAGCTTAAATGTCGCAATGAGACCATTCCACAGGGAACTTTAAAGATAATAGACATTTCCTAATTCTCTCGCGATATGATGAATGATCGACGCTATCAATTAATTGAAAGAAAAGTAGAAAATGAAAAATGCTAGAGAGTGGCACTTCACTTAGTCGAGCGAAACCGGTTGTCCGGAGGTTACATAAGCTATATATATATATATATATATATATATATATATATATATATATGTAATAATCCAGGTAAAACATCCACAGGGTAGTAATCCAAAGAATTTAAACCGGATTATAAAAAGTGCTCAATATAAAATAGAGCTTTTATAGATGATTATTTTTATTTACAAAGACATGTACAAAATCTGGGACACTGGCATGTCGATGTTATCGATCAACAGTTATTATAAACTGAGATCTCATCAGGGAGAGTTAGAATCCGATCTTAACCGTAGATCATATTTGGAAAGAAACCAAATATGATCTAATGTTAAGATCAGATTCTAATTCTCCCTGATGAGATTTCAGTTTATAATAACTGTTGATCGATAACATCGACATGCCAGTGTCGCAGATTTTGTACATGTCTGTGTAAATAAAAATAATCATATATATATATATATATATATATATATATATATATATATATATATATATATTTAGAGAGAGAGAGAGAGAGAGAGAGAGAGAGAGAGAGAGAGAGAGGGAGAGAGAGAGATTATTTATTTAAACACTATATTCTGCATATTTAAGAGACGTACAACAGTTCCAATGCCATCGATTGCCATTTTACTCTCTAAAAAGACTGTTAGAGTCATTTCAAGTTAACAGCGACTCACGCAATGAAATCAAATCGCCAAATGGAGTCCAAAAATCAGCGGTAACATTTTCCGGTTAATTCGCTCAAACGTCCTTTTTAGCGAAAGTAAAGAGTCAATATCGGCGGACTGAATGTTTATATGGGTCTTAATCGTAACTAATATTATTAAGAATAATGTAAATGTTGATAACGGATAATGTATGTATCCCTACTTCAATGGTGTATGCATATTTACGGATGATAGTGTGTGGTGTACTTTATTGGTCGCTGAGTAGGTTAGGCTTTTGGGTGGGGACGTATCCTGTTATTAAAATGTTTACGTTTTATACTTATATTATTTTTTTGTGGGGTGCTTATATTCAGTGTAAAACTTGTTATAATTGCAGTTCAGTAGCTATGTGGGGAATGTGTGTTTATGGGGGGGTGTAACTATTTTCAGTGAAAAAGTTTCTTAATGGGTATCAAATCAAGTGGATTGGCCCTTAGCAAACTTTATATAAACAAACCTATGTACCATTTAATTTATCCTAAATTCATTTTGCCTTTTCTTCTTTTTTTCCTTCTTCTTCTTCTTCTTCTTCTTCTTCTTCTTCTTCTTCTTCTTCTTCTTCTTCTTCTTCTCATAATTATTATTATTATCATAATTATAATTATAAATAATTATACTTATTGTTAAAAACTATCCATACAGCTTGTCTGTATGTGCGGCTCATATTATTCAACGTTCGGTTTACTAATATTCCCATATTTTTATTTAAATTTTTATTTTAATGTTTATTATTATTATTATTATTATTATTATTATTATTATTATTATTATTATTATTATTATTATTATTATTATTATTATTCCTGCTCACTACGAGGTTATCCCACAAGTCAGCCTCAGTGATTGTTCACCGACAACAACCAGTGGTTGTCATTAAAGTCTGAGTGACAACAAGCCTCCCCAGATTTCTAGTACTATCCACCTTTTTTCGATCACCACAGGAAATGACCTTGCAGTATCGCAACATCCGCTTACCATTGATTTCTCGCTGGCAATGACCATAGGTCTCCCCTGAGATTTGGGTGGCAATCCGCCTCCCCAAGCTCCTAGCACTCTTTGCACTCTTTCTGTGGAGACTTGGTTAGTGCTGTCCCTCCTCGGAATTATCATCCTCCTTGATTCTCTACGACTAGGATGTGTGGTGTCAGGCGAAGCTAGCGTCATCATTTTCTTGGAGGGGTATATTATTATTATAGTTGATATTATTATTATTATTATTATTATTATTATTATTATTATTATTATTATTATTATTATTTAAATATTATTTTTTTTCGATTAAAATATAAAAGTGACACATATCCGATAACTTCCTGCTTTTAATATAAAGTTTAGTTACGTATTTTTTTTACTACTTAAAACATCACCATATTATCATTATTATTATTATTATTATTATTATTATTATTATTATTAAATCTAAAATCATTAACTTTGTATTCGCAGCAGCACTAATAAATATATATATATATATATATATATATATATATAGAGAGAGAGAGAGAGAGAGAGAGAGAGAGAGAGGGGGGGGGAGATAGAAACCTTCTCATTTTATTATTTTTAATCAGTGAGCAAGTTTCCGGGTCTCCGGTCGTAATTCATGGAGTAGTGATCAACAAGGTTTTTCTCGGTCATTTCTAGCGCTGTGGCTTTTCGCAATAGTCTTTAGAATTTGTTGTTGTCGTTTAAGAGTTTTTTTTATCATTTTTCGGTTGTTTTGGTTGGTGCTAAACGGTGTAATAAAATCTATTATTTTTTTTCTATATTAGTGTATTTATCGTTTTTATTAATTTCTTCTTGTATTTTATGTATTTATTTGTTCATTAAATTTTTAATTGGACACAACATAATTCTTTTTATGTGCTAGTATATTTATCTATTTTTTAATAATTCTTTTAATATTTAATTATGGATGACATTTAATACGCTAGTGCGGATGTTGACGACTAACTTGTTTTTTTCATATATAGTGTTTCTAGAATTTATAACGACGTGTACCCATATTTTTGTGCATGATTTTAGTGCAGTAGTAAGTATTTTTTCTGATCGCGGCTGACTGTGGTGGGTTTTTTTGTGTGTAGTGACTGGGGTGGAATTGCAATGGTGTCGGATAAATGGTATGTAATACGTCGAGCGAAAATTGTTGTTGTGTTAGCAATGTAGGAACTATATTTTTCCGGTTTGTGTATTAGGACACATATATCTGAGCATGTGAACATATTATTTTTGTTTTGCTTAATGTTGATTTAATATTGTTATTGCTTTTAGTATTTAGGTTATACTTTTAAATTTTGTATAGTAGATTGTTAGTTTTATTTCCTTGTGTTGTTCAATAGGGTTCGTATATCTGCGTACTATGTCATTGATTTGCAGTCGAATTTATAATTGTTGTGCAGTTGATTTTTATTATAAAGGTGAAAGGTGTAACTTTTCTTATGTGTTTTATTTTAAGTGCATGAAGTTTGATTTGTTCGGCGACGATTTTATTGTGGACATTGTTATTGATTGTTAATTGTTTTTTTTGTTGTTAAGTTCTATATCGATATTGTTATGGATCAGGATACTGTATATGTGAGATGGACGAGTTTCATTTTTATTAAAGCTGTTTTATATTTCTGAGAATATTCGCTGTGGTAGTTGAGGTGGACTCATTTTTGTGTTCCTCATAAGTGAACGTCGTCTTTTAGTTATATGATTCTATTTATACATCGAGGAAGAGAATATAATTGGTAATATTTATTTCGGGAGAAAATATTAGGACTGAGTAGGTTCCCATTGTTTGCTGAAGTTTTATCAAATTCTCGTGGTATTCGGTAGCTATGAAGAGATCACCGACGTATCTGCCATGTGTAGTCGCTTATGTGCTATATAGTATAATGCATACATATACGTTATATATCTATATATATATATATATATATATATATATATATATATATGTGTGTGGACATTGAAAAAGGAATACCAAAGAATATCATTTATGTATTCATCAACGTTTCATCTATATTATAAAACTTCCGGGGGATAATTATTCTGAGGAAAACATCACAAGTACAATATGTTTTGGCCGCCGGCTCAGAAACTACGGCCGATTTTATATATATATATATATATATATATATATATATATATATATATATATATATTTCCACTCAAAATCCTCTTCCCCTACACTTCTTCCTTTCATCTTCTAATACTTCTTCTATTTCTTCTTCGTCTCACACTTCTAATTCTTTCTTCTTCTTTTCCTTATTCGTCTTGTTCTTTCTCCTACTCTTTCCCTTGGTTATTTTTATTCTGCTCATGCTACCCCATCTCCTTCTCTTTCTTTTTCGTTTTCTAACTTTTTTTTCACCTTCTCCTTTTTTTTACTCCTTGCTTTCCTTTCATTCCTCTGCTTCTTGTACTTATGCTTCTTCTTCTTCTTCTCCTCCTCTTTCTTCTTCTTCTTCTTCTTCTTCTTATTTTTCTTATTATTATTATCTTTTGTCTCCTTCTTCTAATTCTT
This sequence comes from Sepiola atlantica, assembly GCA_963556195.1. Classification (NCBI taxonomy): domain Eukaryota; kingdom Metazoa; phylum Mollusca; class Cephalopoda; order Sepiida; family Sepiolidae; genus Sepiola; species Sepiola atlantica. Next base: position 98,633,401 of record OY744524.1, on the reverse strand, counting down.
TTTCTCATCCACGGCTACTACTACAATCTTACTACTTCTACTGCTACTACTAGTAGTAGTACTACTACTGACTCTCTTATTTATACTCTATCTCTTTTTCTTTTACGTCTTATTCCTCTCCTTTAGTCTTTTTCTGCATCTACTTTCTCCTCTTCGTTCTCATTCCTCTTCGTTTTCTATTTTATTACCGTTTTCCTCTTCCTTCTCCTCTTCTTTTCATTTCTTCTTGTTTTTTTCATCTTCCTTTTCTTGTTTTTCCCCTCGTCTTGAGCCTTACTTATCGAACCCTTCCCTTTGTAAACCGCACAAATACTTCTTTTGTAGATCTTAACAATTTTGGTAAATGGAAACAAGGAATAAAACCCTGTCTATTCAGACAAACATGTTGGTGAAAGAAACATACGTGATAGAAGCAAAGTTCATTGTATCAGTAGAATCGAAAAAGTATAAGAAAGACATGAAGCGCAATGGAGAAATCATTCTGCGGGTATCTCATCACGTAGCTTACCTTCAGGAATCAGATGAAATTAACTAGTTGCAAAAACGTGTAGATAGTTCTGATTCCATGACCAGTGAATAATCACAGGCAGGTTGTCTTTTTTTTCGTTGTTTTCCCTCTTTTATCATTTTGCATTTTTTATATTTCCTCTTTTTTACGATCAACATAAATCATTCTTAACTTATGAAATAAGTGTGTGTTTTTTAAAGCACCTGATGTAACTATTAAAGTTGTTTTTGTGATCCTGCTGTTGTTGCTACTGTTGCTGATCCTGCTGCTGCTAATGAGGATGCTGGTTATACTGATTATGATGCTGATGATGATTGTGGGTCACTATTTAGCAAGTGTATGTTGTGAACGCTATTTAGGTTACTAGTAAGGTTGTTTGTGTGCGACGACGACGACGACAACGATGATGATGATGATGATGATGATGATGATGATGATGATGATGATGATGATGATGATGATGATGATGATGATGATGATGATTGAGTGTACCGAGACACATGGTTAAAAATACATATATACGTAATGATGTAATTGACGTAAATATATGTTATGAAAAAAAGATTCAAAAATGGTTAACGAAAAAAAAACATCGTCGATCTTCCGCTACGCCGAATGCTTTCGATGATGTAGAAGAAAAAAAAAATTAAAAAAAAGAAAATATTGTGTGTATTACCATGATAAGGGTTTTATAAAACCGAAAATTTATATTATAAAAAGTAATCGAAAAAATATTGAATTTATTTGACAAAAAACACGCGTCAAGTTGTCTGATTTCTCACTTTTCAAAGTTTATCATTTCAATGCAATTTCGAACTGTATTAACATATATATATATATATATATATATATATATATATATATATATATATATATATATATATCCATATATATATTTATATATATATATATATTTGATTATTTCTATTTACACAGACATGTACAACATTTTCGAAATCTTTCCAAATATGATCTAAGGTTAAGATCGGATTCTAACTCTGCCTGATGAGATCTCAGTTTATAATAACTGTTGATCGATAACATCGATATGCCAGTGTCGCAGATTTTGTACATGTGTGTGTAAATAAAAACAATCATATATAAAAGCTCTATTTGATATTGAGCACTTTTTATAAACCCGGTTTAAATTCTTTGGATTACTACCCTGTGGATGTTTTACTTGGATTATTATAGAAATTTTGTCAAAACAATACACAGACGTTTTTAGCAAACCAATGCAAAGCAGTCAAGCTTCACATAATCGCACTTTTGATATAAGTTCTATACTGTCAACTGTTACTCTAACTGCAGCCGATTTTGAGCTTGCAATTGATGAACTCTCTCCGTCAGCTGCTGCGGGTCCTGACGGCTTTCCTGCATTACTACTGAAAAACTGCAGGGCCCATTTGGTCCATGCTCTCGTATTTCTATGGACGAAAAGTCTTGAAGAAGAGGTCGTTCCAAGCAAACTAAAGAATTCTCTTATTACACCCATTCACAAAGGTGGAAGCAAGTCGGTGGCTGCCAATTATAGACCAATAGCTTTGACCTCCCACCTCATTAAACTTTTTGAGAAAGTCATACGGAAACACATAGTTAGACACATGAATGAAAATAACCTGTTCAATGACAGTCAGCATGGGATGAGATCTGGAAGATCTTGTTTAAGTCAACTCCTTGAGCAGTTTGACACCATTCTATCAATTCTTGATGATGGCGCTAATGCAGATGTTGTCTACTTAGATTTTGCCAAAGCTTTTGACAAAGTTGACCACAAAATAGTTCTGCAGAAAATATTTGATCTTGGCATTCGTGGAAGCATCTTCAAATGGATCGAATCCTTCCTGAGTAATCGCCTCCAAACAGTTATGGTTGATGGTGCAACCTCGAAGCCACAACCTGTCATTTCTGGAGTTCCCCAGGGAAGTGTATTGGGACCCATAATCGTCCTAATCCTTATTGGGGACATTGATGAAGATATCGCCATGTCAATAGTCAGGTCATTCGCCGATGATACAAGGGCCACAAAATCCGTTCGGTCTCCCGAGGATGCTGTGTTGTTTCAAAAGGATCTCGATCAGATCTACAAATGGACGGAGGACAATAACATGGAGCTAAATGACGTGAAATTTGAGCTTCTCCGCTATGGTAATAACGACCAGCTAAAAAGCGAGATATCATACCACACTCCGTCAGGAAAAATGATAAACATAAAGCAAGAAGTAAAGGACCTCGGTGTATCTATGTCTAGTGATTGTCTTTTTAGCAATCAAATAAACAAAGTTGTGGAAAAAGCCAAGAACCTCATTGCCTGGATCCTGAGGACATTTAAAACCAGAGAATATCGTGCAATGGTCACGCTGTATAAATCCTTGGTCATTCCAGTTTTGGAATACTGTTCTGTCTTGTGGAACCCAAGTAGCCCTAGGCTCATCCAAAAGCTTGAAGCCATTCAGTGGTCCTTTCTACGGAAAATTCAAGCTGATCGGAACTACTGGTCATGTCTGAAGAAGACAAAAATGTTCTCGCTGCAAAGACGACGTGAAAGGTACCGGATAATTTACATCTGGAAGATATTGGAAGGAAAGGTACCGAACATTAATGGCCACATTCAAGCCCGAGACAATGAACGCCGCGGGAGGCACTGTATTGTTCCCTCGCTAAAAACTGGTGGGAAAATACGAACCATTTTTGAAACGAGCTTACCTGTACAGGGGTCACAACTCTTCAATGCCATGCCTAGGTGTATTCGGGATATAAAAAATGCTGCTGTGGAACAATTTAAGCGCTCTCTTGATGCCTACCTCGCTAATATCCCGGACCAACCCCAAATTGTCGGATACACGGCGTGCAGGCAAGCCGACACCAATTCTATCGTGCACATGCAAGCACATGCTGGTGCGGTTCCTTTGTCTCACAGGATCCTCACATCAGCCAGGGCGAGTTGAACAACCAGCAAGCCTGAACACGCCTGTTCGAAGCACCAGACAAAAAAATATATATATATATATATATATATATATATATATATATGTAATTTATAATATTCAGTTGATTGGGATATATTCTATGGAATTTTCTGTGTCTGTGTTTGAAAATTAAAATATACCTGTTTGTAAAAAGTTCGGAATGAGATCAAGGCCCGAGGAGTAGGAGTATATGCTTAATTAGTTACACTTACTGTGTGTCTTTACACTCTACGTTGCTTGTAATTGTAGAGAGAGAAGCAGTAGTCGTTAAGCGATCTTCAATATAGGTGGCGCTTCTTTCGTTAAAACTCACCTTTTGGTTGGCCCGTTGCTTCTGCTGTTGTTGTTGCTGTTGCTGTTGTTGTTGTTGTTGTTGTTTTCGTCATTTTTACAATTTTAGATTACGACGACATGGTGTGTCAGGCTAGAAAACAAACTTTTTGCTTATCGATTGGCTGTTCATATTGAGACCAGATTAATCCGAAAGCCTTTAAGACAAGCGGTTAAAAACGCGTTTGAATCCTTCTTATTTGTTGGGAATTCTAGAGTTTACACTTAACGTGAGTTAACGTTTTCGTTTTGGACGTCACGCTGCAGTTGTGCAAAGGGCAGTTTGACCAATTCATTTCAGTGCGCCCATTTCCACTCAGCACAACAATAGGAAGAACTGAAAAAGAAAGACGAGGAAAGTGTAAGCCGATCGAACGGACCAAAAGAAACAGATCAGCTAATACCAATTAGTGTATTTTTCAAGTTCGTTTCTCTCGCATACCTATTTACTAATATATTAAACTATCGCAAAATACAAGAGATTTAGTAGGGGTGGGACGTAATGGGTGAACATTTCAGATTCATGCGAGTAGTATTTTTTGTGTTCATTCATACATAAATAACACTAAACAATCAAGCATTTTGAAAATCTTGCAAACTTCAGAAGGTGCATTCTAAAAATAGCCGTTAGGGCTCCACGGGACTCAACATCCATAATTTTCCGGTGAAAAAGCGGTTTCATGCGATATTGCAGGTCCTAAAACATCCTCAAAAGCTATGAATAGATATAGATGGTTAAATTTGATATAGTACTGTAATTTAGGACACTTTTCAGGCTGTAAGAGGGTTTTCATGAATGTAGAATAGCCAAAAACTAGTCAAAAATAGCAAAAGTTAGCCAAAATGTCCCAAAATCCTCTGTTAAGCTACCTAATGTGTTCCCAAGCCTCTACAATGGTTATGCATGGCTGTAGATAGTTGAAACTGACAAGACACTAAGGTTTTACACCAGTTTCAGGGTTTTCGGAGCCCCCCCCCCCCCGCCCCAAGATGAAATGGGGGTCACATTTCTGCAAAAATGGTTAAAAATGCACCACAAACTACGTATCCAAATGACACCGCTGGAATAATATAAACCGAATAGTGGATAATGCAGTCAATTTAATAAAACATCCTTAATGGCTATGAAATGTCATGAAATAGTCAATTGAAGTTGTGGAAATCCATGGGGAACTGCACAGGAGATCAGGCAATTACTTGTACATCGACTGAAATAAACCTTCAATTACTTCCCAATTCTCGACATCGAACTTGGTTTGGCGTGTATTTATGTCCAAAGCACCAAGCACATTGCATGGAATGATCTGGATTATATTCGTGTTCTGTTCATCATCTATCTGAGGTCCCTCCATGAACGCCTTGCAGAATGACGGTTGAAACATTCCAGATACTCCACCATGTAGTTGTTCTCGTCAACCTTTTTTCTAGTCATTCCGATGTACCAATTTCTTCCATGTGGAGTGTCCCAAACTGCAACACAAGGTTCATTCAGAGGGATATCATCAGACTCTTCTAGGATTTCAACATCTTTCTCAGTATCAATGCTCACATTATTATCATTATCTGTCGTGCAAGAAAGCAGAATGGAGTTTTCATCTGGAAATAAAACTTTTTCGTCTGCATCTTCATCATAGTCACCAGAAAGAAGAATTCCCAAATTTATTTTCATCTCTCTGTGACTCATGCCAGTGCAATCTTGATGGAGTCAGTAAATGTTTTGCTTCCTTCACGGAGATTGAAAGTCATATCTGTCTCAACTCCAACTTCATTACAGCTGACTGTGGTACGTACCCTCCCTGACCGCTGCAAAACAAAATTGATATTAGTATCACTATCGTCGAGAGTACTGTTCATTATTGTAACCCTTTCTTCTTCCTCTGTAACTGAAATAGCCATCTCTTGCTCCTCCCTTTCCTCCGTCTCAACAACCATTGATTCATGTTCTTCATCGATATGTATGTTGTCAATTGTGACCTTTCGGTTGAGTGCAACTTGATCAAAGAAAAACTGTTTCTCATTTGCATCAAACGTCTCCACGTCAACACCCTTTCCCAGAATATTGAAAAGAATGTGATTTTTTGTCTTCCATTGAATCAAGTTTGACTTCTATGATCCATGGTCCTTCTGAACTTTGCTATTGTACTCTCCCAAGTATCGATCAAGTTTATCTTTCACTCCTTTTATTGTTGTTAGTTTTATTCTCTTCCAAATGCTCTTTGACAGTGAGCCAATAGACACAGAGAAACTTGATGGAGATGCTCTTTCTGTTTTGTAGATCCATAAGTTGGAGCATGATGAACTGTGGTCAAAACGCACTCATGTACAGTTGGGAGGTTTTCAAGCAAAGTGAAATCCCAATCATCGTACTGGTACTTTGTTCCACTCATCCTATCTTCTCAACTAAACTGAACTAAACTGAAAACCAAAGAAAATAATTATTATTAAACTGCTTGAATATAATACAATGCAATGGTTTCGACACTACAATGGTTTCAACTATCTACATCCATTCATAATCATTGTAGATGCTTGGGAACCAATTAGGTTGCTTAACGGAGGATTTTAGCTAATTTGGGCTATTTTTCACTAGTTTTTGGCTATTTTACATTCATGAAACCCCTTTCACAGTCTGAAGATTGTCCTAAATTACAGTACTATATCAGATTTAACCATCTATATCTATTCATAGCATTTGAGGATGTTTTAGGACCTACAATGTCGCATGAAACCACTTTTTCACCGAAAACTTATGGATTTTGAGTCCCGTGGAGCCCTAACGGCTATTTTTGGCCTGCACCTTCTGAATTTTGTAAAATTTTCAAAATGTTTGATTGTTTAGTGTTATTTATGTATGAATGAACACAAAAAAATACTACTCGCATGAATCTGAAATTTTCACCCATTACGTCCCACTCCTAGTTTTAATCAACTTTTCAATGAAGCTAATTTATTCAAAACTATTTTGAAATTCATCTGTATTTTTTTGGTATCAAAATATTTATCTGAAGCGGCATATACTTATTACTGTACGTATACTACTTTCTGTACATAGTTATTTCTCCGAAATTACAAATACATTAAGCCTGTATGTTATATATATAATATTGTTTTTTGTCTATGTACGTATACGTTTCGTCCTTTTTAATCGGGACTCTTCACCATAGAAATATAACTATTCACTACTGGTCGCGTGATTCGAAACCCCGGGCTACGGGTATTTTACAACTCTAATCCCGACACCTAGAACCATCCGACCACCGCTGGATAGCTAAATAAACAGTGATAATTTTAACACTTATTTCGGCGGCTTGACGTCATAAGAGCGTTCAACTTACTGAATATAAGGATGCATTTATAGCTAGGGACGTCATGCTGTGTTAATACTACACTTACACAGCCCATCTAGACGGTTTTCAAAGGGCTACAAATCATAAATATTTTTTTTTTGTTTATTATATCTCTCTCGCTCTCTTTCTATATATATATATATATATATATATATATATATATATATATATATCTCAAGTCTTCAAGTTCAATGTTAATAAATACCAGATAAAGACTGGTACCATTTCTAAGTTTTCTTTTCGTAGATTACCTACGTTATAAAGGTTCGAGAGTTTAGTCTATCCTACTATTTAATCTATAGTTGGAGGAAGAATATATAGATTCATGTATTTTCCAAGAGTATTAGTGAAATAATAGAGGATCGACCTCGGCATTCTGAGATAACAGCGCGCCTCTTTAACTATTACCTTAGGCAAATTATACATATACAAAGTCAACACACAATAAGCGGTGTTTAAACTATCTTTTCGCGACCTTTTTTCAAGAATATATAGTATTCCTAATTGTATTGAATCCAGTCTCCAAAAAAGTTATTCTTGTTTATATTCTTCTTTTTCTCTTTATCTTCCCTCTCTTTCTTCCACTTCGTATTTTGATCTTTTTCTTCTTTTTTTTCTTTCTTTCTGGTTTTACTTGTTCTTCTTGTTCTAGTTCTTCTTCTTTTTCTTCCCCCCTCATCTTCTTTTTTCTTTTTCTTACCATTTTCTCTTTATTAGTCTTCTTTCCTGTATTCGTTTTTATCCCTTGGTCTTTTTCTTTCTTCTCATTCTCATTTTCCTTCTTTTTCTTCTTCTTCTTCTTCTTCTTCTTCTGTTTTTCCTTGTTTTTCTTCTTCTTCTACTTCTTCTTCTTCTTCTTCTTATTATTATTATTTTACTTCGTCTTGTTCTTCTTCTTCTCTTCTTCTTCTTTTTCTTCTTTTTCTTCGTCTTCTTTTCCTTCTTTTTCTTCTTCTTCATCTTCTCTTTTTTTTCTTTTTCTTCGTCTTCTTCTTCTGCTTGTTTTTCTTTTTCTTCTTCTTCTTCTTCTTCTTCTTCTTCTTCTTCTTCTTCTTCTTCTTCTTCTTCTCCTCCTACTCCTTCTCTTTCTTCTTCTCTTTTTTTTCTTCTTCTTCTTCTTCTTCTTCTTCTTCTTCGTTTATTTCCTCTTCCTTTTTCTTTCTTTCTTTGATCTTCGTCTTCCATTTCGTCCGATTTCCTTCATTTACTCTTTATTTTCTTCTTTTTCTTTTCTTCTTTCTACAATAACATTTCTTTTTGTCTTTACTTATATTCAGCTCTGATGCGATTATATATTCTTTGATGGGGAAAACTAAACAGCAACCTTATATAAAACGAATTAGAAAGACTCGACCACACAGCAAACACTACACGAACACCGAAAGAAGAAAGGAGTTGGCGCTCACATCACGCACGCGTCGCCTATGTTTTGGGTCGATCAGATTAAGAAAGAGTATTGTCAACCAAAAAAACGATTTGCAACATTTATTATTCTATCTCTTACTTTTTACTTCACGCGAAATCGATGTCTTCATCGTCGAATAAGATTAGTGTGAATATGACTGTCAACTGATGTCAATAATTCATGGCAAGTATAGAAATTGTGTCCAGTTAGATTATTTATCAAGTCGACAAACCTTTCAGAAAAAATGACAACTTTATCTCATTTGATTTGATGTAAGCGTCTTTTATGTATATTTTAATATGCTTTAATTGTTATAATTTTTCTGATAGACGATTGTATGTTTTAATATACCATTTAATAAATAATACTTGAATGGTATATTATATGTGTTGATTTCATGTTGTAAAAGATGAAGATCAAACTTCTGTTCAACAAGGGATGGTCAAGCAAAACTCCTTCCGTTTCGTTGCTGTTTTACACGGCGGAAAGTTATATCATACGTGTGTTGATTTTTTTGTTGTTGGTGGTGGTGTTGTTAGTCGAACTGGACTTTCGCATATAACTCTCGAAGATCGTGCCGCAGGGTTGTCTGGTTTTTATGAAGTTCTTCTAATTAGTAGCAGCTGTTCGGTTTTAATATTTGAAGGTTGACTCAGAGAGCAGCAATGCTCATCAGTTGAATTAGAAGTGGAGTAAGGTGTGTCCCAAAACACACTTTCAACCCACTGATTAACGGTTACGTACGCGACAGATCTATGCTTGTCGCACACAGAAGCAGATACGGCAAGGAGGCAACGAGTCCTTTACCAACTCCTTCTTGATTTTTATCAGAGTCGCGTTAGCCAGTTTGCGGCTATAATACCACTTGGTGCCATTTGTGCGTGCCAAGTGTAGCCCTGCTAAGAAACAGATATCTAGAGCACAGGTCTATGACACAACCAAGTTTCCACCATTTCTACCACGGTGAAAAAGGGTTGAGTTTAGAGCTTGTTGATATGATGCTCTAATGAGCGGCGAATCATAAATCAAAGAGTAATAAGAAAGTGATGGTCGACTTCTGTTCAACAAAGAAAATGTCACGCGTCAGTTGAACAACATCGGTTTTTTACTAAAGGAGTAGCGACCTGAAAAGTCGTTTCGACACATTCATGAGAAATACTTCTTCAGTAAATCACAAAAGACATTCGTATTCTAGCAGCTATATCCTTTAATCAGAAAATGTTTCAAGGGACAACCTTATGAAAATTCCAGAAGATATCTTGAAGCAGTTCATGAAGTTTCTGGCAACGCCTGCACACATTGCAAAATACATATTATCAAACAACAGTTTTGATCAAAATTATGTTCCAATACTTTTCACTATTATAAAGATCGCTTTGATGTTAAATACGAACTCTGGTACTTAAAACACATTTTTAGTGAGTAATTGTAACAGTATCGCCCATTGAGTAGATAGAAATGGAAATAATAATAGAAATAATAATAATAATAATAATAATAATAATAATAATAATAGAAAAATAATAATAATAGGAATAATAATAGAAATAATAATAGAAATAATAATAATAATGATAGAAATAATAATAATAGAATGATAATAATAGAAATAATAACAATAGAAATAATAATAATAATATAAATAATTATAGAAATAATAATAATAGAAATAATAATAATAATAATAGAAATAATAATGATAGAAATAATATAAATAATAATAATAATATAAATAATAATAATAATAGAAATAATAATATAACTAATAATAGAAATAATAATAGAAATAATAATAGAAATAATAATAGAAATTATAATAATAGAAATAATAGAAATAATAATGATAGAAATAATAATAATAAAAATAATAGAAATAATAATAATAGCAACAATAGAAATAACAATAATAGAAATAATAATAATAGAAATAATAGAAATGATGATGATGATGATGATGATGACGGTGATTAATTTTATTAATGTGCTATTGTACTATATTTTAATTCTCAATTCAGCGGTTAGTGTTATATATGTTCTGGTATTATAACATCTTCCAGGCATTAACTCCTCCGTTTTGCGGGCGTAGTTTAGTATCTGTTCTGTCGTCAGGAGATCAGCCTCTCCGGTACCAACTCTTTCTTTGGTTATAGTCATATATATGTTTGTTCGTCTTGATATCAATTTCACAATTTTAGGGGGTGGGACTAGTGTAGTAGTTTCTGTTCTGTGATCATGATAACACTCTCTAAGGCATTATCTCCTTCTTTTTCGGTGGTAGTAGTGTGCTATATGTTCTGTTGTAGTGAGACGATCTTCACAGGCATGTCTTACATTTCCGGGGGGGGGGGTATTATTTATTATGTTAACATTAGACAATCCATTCCAGGAATTATTTTCTAATTTGGGGGTAATGTAGTATATGTTTGTTCGTCATTATACCCCCCGGCATTACAGTTTCCTTGGAGGGAGATATGAAGGATGTGTTAGTTCTTGCCAGGCTCGCAAAAATATGCGACCAGAAGAATCACATATTTGCTAATAATAATAATAATAATAATAGTAATAATAATAATAATAATAGTAATAATAATAATAATAATAACAATAATAATAATAATAATGACAATAATAATGGATTACTAGTGATGATGATGATGATGATGATGATGATGATGATGATGATGACGATGATGATGATGATGATGATGATGATGATGATGATGATGATGATGATGACGATGCTGCTGCTGCTGCTCATGATGATGATGATGATGATGATGATGATGATGATGATGATGATGATGATGATGACGACGACGACGACGAAGACGACGACGACGACGATGGACGACGAGTTTTTTACGAAAACAGTTTATACGAGTTGTCGGGGGAAAAAATCCTATTTCGAGTGCATCTGACACTGAGAAAGTGTTGTTTTGGCAGGTTCTAGTATAGGAATGTCGACATATAATTAATAAAGAAACCATTTTTGAATTGTTGTTTAGAAAAATGCGTAAAAGTATAAGCAGGTTTTGATAAGTACGGTGAGGAGATTACACATGTACGAAGAGTTTACTTAATTCCGAGAAGCGATGGCGTCCTGTGCTTTACGCCTCAAGTGATGTGCCACTACATAATTAAACGAATCTAACAGTCACCAATAACAGTAAACAAAATAACATCCTTGTTGTTCGTTTTGTTCTAAAATTCTGAAGTTAATGACTACAGATTCAACTGACAAAAGTTACCAAGCATATCAGTATTTTAAGTTTCCTTGTGATACACGGCATCTTCTAACCTGCTAGAGGAAATGATAGTCGATAAATAGCCGACGGATAACAAGTGACGATTTACAGTCGTCTATTCATAAATTACATCTTGCCGAGTTATGTGCGAATCTCCTTAATAAATATAACAGCTACGTGACACATAACCATAGGAAACCACGCCACGCCTACACATTTGAAGAACTCTACCAACTTTCATATGAGGAGACACGTCACGTATGGCTGTTTGGTACCACGACGCTACCCAAATACTGAACACCCGCAGAAGATGTACGATCGTCGCTTTCTTCTCAGCAGAAGAAAGGTAGCATTCTCTGTGCGTGGTTTTTTTTCTCTCGAACAGCTTGCCAAAGGAGGTCATGATTATGTATACCATATCCAGGTTTAAAGTCGAGTTATCAAACATACAGACGGTATATAGATGCAGTATCTTTTGTATTTTTATATGACTTGCTGAATTCGCTATTTTGGCCGATAAAAGTGATTTATTTCATTGAAATTGTCTTAGTGTTGGTAATTAAAATCAATAAACACATTCGCTAGTTCACATAAATGTGTGAAAACGTAAGAAGGGCGTGTAATATATTAAGGAACACTGGTTATAGAAGCGTTCTTGTGTTAGATGACATATGGTTCTATTTCAATAACCATGTCAGATTTGGACTCTAATCTCTTGGAAAATAATTTGTCTTATAGTGTATATTAACGTGTTCAATAGTAAAGGGTACGTTTGCTAGTAAATATCCGATGATTTAAATTCGCAGGGGAACGTTAGCCGGTACACATAAAATGAGGGTCAGGGGTCAACATATGCACTCAGATATCGCCACAACCTACTGTAGGCTAGAAACGCACGTGATGTCACGTGTTCAACGATAGAGTTATTGAGAGAAGAAGGAGTTCAATGAGAAGCTTTATGTGGACAGACCGTGTAGAAATATGACTTAAGAATCGATTAAAAACTATATGGTTCAAGATGTCCGTACACTCGGAATGTGCCTCATCCCCTACTAGCAGAAGAGTAGGCGACGTATGCAGCTTAATCAATGGTAATTTTGCAAATTCAAAGTATTTTTATTTTCATTTGTTGTTGTGAAGCTTTAATTCCAGCGTGAAAGCACCCAACAAAGCAGATTGGGGGATAAAGTGACCCCGTTGCAGAAAGAGCGGTAATCACTAGAAGAAAAGAAGGCGGCGTCAGCACTTAATAAATAATATGATTTAATTGCGTTGTTATGACTTGTTCGTTTGCATGCGATAAGTAACATGCATTTTATTTGATTTCGACATGCAGGTCATTAGACCTGTTCTTGGACGTGGGGCATATGCAACAAAAGAATACATCTAATTATTAATTAAAATAAATTTATTTAATTAATTACCTTAATCTATCAGGAATCCGGAAAATCTGGCTAGAAACTTTAAATAGGATTTACCTAAAATTTGTTTTAGTTGTATTATTTATGGATTTAAAATAACCTATTAAATCTTTCAAATTATAAAAAAATCCAAATTTCTTGCCAATGTATAGTGCAGCAAGCAAATACGAAACTATGCCTAAATCTTTCGACTGCGAGCTCAGGAACGCTGAACTGTCAGTCACATGATTCTATCTTTCTCCTACTCACGAACTCCGGAGTCGAAAGAATGTCGATTCAACATCGACTTGTACAGTCTCTTTTCGGACTGATAAGATGTGTTTTGGGATAGGATCAAAGAATACTATCTGCTCTGTCCTCGGTGGGTAGAGTATAGATCGTTATTGACTAGTGTAATTTTAGTTTTGCCTCATCTAGAGTAACCCTTTTTGGGCCCTGGATATTCTCCACATAAAAAATGACATTTTCTAACTTTGCACTCGTGGGGAGGCAAGACAATGGTGACAAGTTATGACCTTCATACCTCGTATGATAGTAGACAGTCCATATTGAATAAATTGTTGATTCGCATATATATATATACATATATATATATATATATATATATATATATATATATACATATATATATATATATATATATATAAATTAAAAAAAAAATATATATATATCTTATCTCACTACTTAACTATTAACCTACAACCGAATACATGTAACACCCTCTTCTGATTATTTTCTCTACGTTTACAACATCCTCTCTTTCGCACTCCACACACTAAATAAATATTATTATTGCTATTGTTTAACATTATTGCTTCAGCATTTCTTTTATCATTTCATGCACCTTGGGCTTCAAAAGGATTTCCTTATCAACTTAACTAATGTTGGAAGATGGCCGTCTTTTTCTCTGGGGTTGTCGGTCAGAAGGCAACCATCTCATATCTCACAGTAATATTCCTTTAACAACAACTATATTAAATAAGCAAAAAATAGAAACATTTATAAGTGATGGATAATTGTAAACTTTTCAATTTTATTTTAGAATCAACGGTATCACTGTGGAAGTCTTAAGAAATAAAAAATATATATAGCGTGAGCGCCTGCGCAGGTCCGTCTTCTTCCGTTATATTCTTAATATGGTTACAATAGATAAGTCTATAAGACAGAAAAAAAAAACGTAAATCAACAAGGATAAGTGAATCAAGATAAAATGTTTTTAGGAAAAAAACGATGAGACTGGTGAGATGAAGGAAGGGAAGAAGATGCTATCGCAGCTTCAATCGATGGGAAATGTGTTTTCTGGTGTCGTTCTTTTCCCCTTCTATTTTTCAGGTTTTTATTTTTATTATCGTGAGAGTGGCACTATTTCTGTTACGAATAGAATTAGGAAGCTGCTGAGATCAAGAAAATGAAATTAGCAGACAACTTGTGTATATTCAAGAAAGTTTAAGAGATAATATGCACATGATTATAATCGTTAGACATGCGCAGCTACGCACACATACATGTGTCTACGTTGAGCAGCTATGCCCGGCATTCTACATATGAATAGTGTCATACACACATGTACAAGAGTGTATATAACCATCAATATTTAATTTTTATTTACACATTATATATATATATATACATATATATATATATATATATATATATATATATATATATATGTATATATACGCGTATATTCCAACATTAAGATACACATACATACCTATATCAATTTCTCTCGTGTTTTTCCTTCTCTTTCCTCCTCATCTTTCGTTATTTTCTATTTCTTTTTTCTTCTGCCAATTATATTTTCTTATCAATGTGAAATACTGTATTTGATATCTGAAGAAGATACGCAATTCAAATAAACGTGTTTTGATCTGCATAAAGCCGTGGTAATATTAAAACGTATTTTAATCATCTTTATACGACATATATATATATATATATATATATATATATAGAGAGAGAGAGAGAGAGAGAGAGAGAGAGAGAGTGAGAGAGAAAGAAAGAGAGAACTAGAGAAATTGATAGAGAAGAGAAAGAGAGGGAGACGATCTTAAAGATTCAACTCTTTAAAAATAAAAATGCAAAACTACAAGCAAATAAATAATTAAATAAAACACCTAATGGAAATTTTTTTTAAAAATAACAAAAAACTATGAATAAATAATTAATAAATGAAATACAACTCAATGAATCCACACCAATATATAACTCTGACCACAGTACCTTCTTCAAAAAGGACACTTCAGTGCACCTTTTTTTACGGTAAACCCTAAAGCCATTTCTCTTTATTTTTGACTTCATTTCAGTAATCTGACGAGTCCCCCTGTGCTATAAACTTCTTTTCTTAAATTTTAAATGTCAGCCCATCCAGATGAAACCGCTGTACGACTCTGAAATATGTCACGTATAGTTTTTTTTTAATTATTTTTATTTAGCTCTCACACTTCAGCGATCGAGAATTTTATAGATTTATTTTCAATATAACTTGACAGATTATATATATATATATGTATATATATGTATATATATATATATACATATATGTGTGTGTGTATGAAATATAAAGTAAAAAGTATAATGTATATATATATATATATATATATATATATATATATATCGGGTCAATCTTAAACCTAAGTATAAATAACATTTTTTTTTTAAATAATTGCATTTAAGAAACAGTACATTTGGGCTGCTGATATATATGTATATAAAGATTGTACGTACATAATTTATTTTTTTCATTATTTTTCATTAAGTAATGCAATTCTCTTCATAAAAAAATCGATTATAAAATGATTTGAAGCTAATCAATTTTGGATGTTGATGTTTATTTCTTGTGTTCTGCCTACAACTATAGTTGACGAAATTGTGTATTTGGTTCACCAATCTAGAAATGTATTGTTTTTTTCAACTCATTGCAAATATATCTGTTCTGACTTAGAATGTTTAATGTCTTTATGTTGATGAGGAAAATCACAAAAGCTTGTCAAAGTTTATTCTGATGTAATAGTTATCATTAAATGATTTTTAGAAACACTTGTAGATATAGATAAACATTATTAAATTTGGATTATCATAGCCTGATTATAATATTTAAAATATTATTCATGTCATA
Source organism: Sepiola atlantica (assembly GCA_963556195.1). NCBI lineage: Eukaryota > Metazoa > Mollusca > Cephalopoda > Sepiida > Sepiolidae > Sepiola > Sepiola atlantica. Next base: position 98,617,058 of record OY744524.1, on the reverse strand, counting down.
AAATTTATAATCTACTGAATTATATCGATCGATGTTCTCAGAAATCAAGGGGGGCATACCTTGATTTCTATATGAGATACATAAGTATTCGAATACTCAATTAAAGTTGAGTCTTTAAAAGAGTTGAGAACAGCAATGCACTCCTTTCCTAATTGCCCAGTTAACTATGTTATAGTATATATTTCTTGTAGTCGCTAGGTTTTACCGAATTCCAGGACAAGAATGCATCTAGTCCGGTAGAATATCCAGCTTAGTGTTGTTACTATAAAACAAATCACTTGGCGAAGATACACCATTCCTCGTATAAGCCAGTGTGGTGTAACCGTATCGAGGAGATCTTATTTGTGCTGCTAATACTATGTTATTTTGAATATTTAGTCAGAGTTTACTTGTGGGAGAAGGTATCATCATGCCAGGTTATTCTGATAAGCCCCTGTATAGAAGGATGTTAGACACCCGACGACAGTGTCTAGTAGGCATTCAAGTACTCTTCTATGTATATATATATATATATATATATATATATATATATATATGTGTGTGTGTGTGTGTGTGTTTGTGCATATGTAAGTAAGATAGAGTTATCCTAGTAACCTGCAATATAAACAAACATATTATAGTTTTTCTTTTTGTTGTGGTAAGTAAAAAATGCGTATGAGAGGAATACTACTTCGTGAACCAACGTGTGTCGCTTTGAGGATTTCAACATGCTGTTTCTTTCTTTAGGATTATACAAAATAAGGTTTCCGTAAAAATACTCGTGTCTTTTATTTATTCAGCTTACTTTAATCCGACTTATCTTCTCTATTTCCTGAGATTTGGATACTATTATATGTTTTTTTCTGAATATAAAAAGCATTGAATAGAACCGTTTGGCAACATTCAAAAGCCAAGCCTATGAACCTACCTCTTTCTCTGCCTTTTGCCGCTTTATTTAATAAGGATTTTTCGAAACGTAAGTAAAATTATGTGTTTTAAAACCTTTTACTTTTAGAATTTGATTTAAATGCCATTTTGAATAAATGATTTTTTTCTCTCTCTCTCGATAGATATATATATATATATATGTATATATATATATATATATATATATATATATATATATATATTCGTGTGAGAGTATTAATAACTATCATACTCATATATAATATAATTAAAAGTGTGAAAAGGATATCGCCATATATGTTTCGAGATTTTTTTAAATGCCGATTGATAATTTGTAATAATTGGATTATTCGGATTACTATTTCCATATTGCTTGTAATTTTTGTACGTTTGGACGGATGTGCTCTCATACAATTTTCAACTACAATCTTTTTGAACATGGGAACCCTTTTTCGAACTCGTGAATCTATATAGTATTTTCAAATAAACCATTTATCTTATTTACCACGGTAGAGTGTTTCTATTCCGTTAGGTATGACCGAATAGAAATGTTGATTCATTATTAGTTTTTTTTTTATAGGTTTTATCACCTGTAGAAAGTAGTGAACTTCTAAATTCCAGAAGACTGTCACTTTGACCTCATTGTTAACCTACGACTTTATCAGTCGCACTACATTTTCACGTAAATAATTCTTGTTAGAAAGCCGTAATACGTGGATATATTGAAACATCCGATGTGTTTTACTACATGTAGAGAGAATAATGAAAACAATATACTCTTGTGGAATTAAGTGAAAAGCATAACCAGTTTTAGAGTAATAGATCTGTAAGAGGCAGCGCATATAATAAACGACAGCAGCCTCCTAAGTTAACCTAATATAGAATTCAATATAATATGCTGACATGTCAAGACCCAATTTAATGCGTCTTGTTTGCCTCTGGGTGTTACTTTTATTCACCTCAAATAGACACATTGCAACTGTGACGTACGGGGCTACGGTGAATTAGGTGCCATACCCACAGGTGCATCCTAAGTAGCGAGTGTAGCAGCGAGATATCTCTTATCATTACATTTAAATTTCTGCATTTTAGTACACCTAGCGAAGAATGTAACATGGAGGAAATTTCTAAAGGTTATCAGTTCGAATGAAAAAAACTAAAAAACTAGTAGGGTTCTTTTCGGAATTTGAAGGCTTCTACAGTAAAAGGGGGATTTTGTCTGTTTTTCTTATTTGTCGGGGGTATTGACGTCGAAGGGGCATTAGTGCTGTGAGTTCATATGATTCATCGGAACACATTCCATTGATGTGCTTGTAAAACAAGCACGTCATTGAAGTACTTGTAAAACAAGCACGTTGATGCAACATGGCGGAGATGGGACTGGGGTTAGAGTTTAGTTGACAGTGCGGGCCCTATTAGATTAGAGAGCCTAAAAAAGTCTAACAGGGAGAGACTAATGGTTGATGCTATAGCCCGGATGTGGCAACAAGCCTTCATGTATTGTCGAATGGTAGCTTTTTGAGAAATAGAATACTGCCAGCTAATAGAAGTGGTAGAGAGAGTCCACTTTCTTTGCAGCAGCCTTGGCAGTGTCTCTTAAGTACTTGTTCTAAATGATGTTTTTTGTGAATGTAAGGCCAATGAGTTTAGAATGATGAACTCTCAGGTAGGGTGCAATTAGGTATTGTAATCTGTGGTTATAGTTGTTTAACGAATGGAAGGTTTGTTAATAGAAACATTAAATGTGGCCATCTTTTATGTCCCAATTCAACGACAGGTTTGAGGTCATTTTCTAACGATTCCGACATTGCCTTGTATATGTGTGCGTACGTGTCAAGAGTTGAGTGTGGTGTCATCAGCAAATTTACCTATCTTCAACACGATCTCATTATAGAGGGTTTTTATAAATATCAGGAATAATAAAGGTTAAATGATCGACACCTGGGGTGCATCCGCATTAATGTCATGCTCTTTGGATCTACGGCCATCGAGTACAACCTGTATTTTTTATTTTATCTAAGAAAGATCTTATTATATTAAATATTCCTCCAATAATGCTGTATTATATTATTTACGCGAAAAGACCTTCATACAATATATTGTGAAAGGTTTTTGATATATCAAGCACTACTGCCCGGAATTCACATGCGTTGTCTAGCGCATGGTATATGCGTTTGAAGGTGATTGTTAGGATACCCGGAGTGGAGCGGGCTTGCCTAATTGATACTGTCGGTCAGAAAGAAGTTTCGCATTCATGAGGTGGATTGTTATCGTTAGAATGGTTAACGATTCCAAGATTTTAGCGAATAGATAGAGAAGCAATATGGGGCGATGATTTCGCGGGTCAGTTATTTATCCAGAATCCTTGAACACTAGTACCACTAGAGCATTATTCCAACGATTCAGGCAGCAACATTCGGCAGGGGATTTGTTGTAGTTTTTGGAAAAGACTAGGAGCTAGCTGAATATAACATTTCTTTATTAATATAGCCGAGATAAAATCAGGCGAACATGCTTTGCAGGTGTGTAGGTTTTTCATTATATTCCGGACATGGGAATCGGTGATGATAAGATCATCGAATGTGGCTTCTCTCCGCAAAGGGAAATTTGGATTGGAGTTGTTTGTGGGGTCTAAAGTTACGTTCAGGGCGAACTGCTTTGTAAGTAGTTCAGCCTTCTCAGTTGCCGTGCAAGCAACATCATGTTTGTTTGATTGTGCAGGAATTGTAGTCTGTCCATCATCAACCACACTATTATAACATTTTCAGAAATTTCGACGTTCTAATTTCTTCGATTTAATGCGTTTTCTGGTAATTTCAGTGTATTTTCTCTTAACCCCGGCTATTTTACTCTTACAATGATTTCTAGATTCCAAAAATGTTTGCTTACTTGTATCTGAAGTATGGCGGCAAAATCGGAGGCCGCTTGCTGCCTATGCGCAGCAGCAGCTACACAGGTCGAAGTTAACTATTCGAGAAAGTGGGTCTTGCTATAGAATTTCCGCGCAGGGACATACTATTCAATGCCTGCTTTGACCAATTCAGTTGACTAGTTCAGTTGTCTTCTTGAAGTATATCGTCATTCTGAGCAACGGCATTCCAGCCTGGGGTCGACAGTTTAGGGTGATATCACAATGTGATCAGCGTTCCCAATTGAGCTATAGACGTTCGTCACACAATCATTGGGCAGTGTAGTCAGGAATTAATTGAGAAGTGAGGCTTGCTGATCCTCACAATCTGGGTGACGGCTAAAGATGCTAAGACTGTGAGAGCGAATGAGCTATTGAGAAACTATACGTGCTGTTACCAACTGCATCCGTATAGCTCGAGAAACCGAATGGATTACTGTGGCGAACATTAACATTATCAAATATAACTATTTGAGCGCTCGGTTTTAAACACAGTACTATCAGAGACATTGGTGAGTAGGGTACAGTCTTGGTTCAAATGAGAACAGTAGAAGAAATATAAATAACAACAACTGTGTTGAAAGGTTAATCTAAAGTCATGAAAGTCTGATCTTATTCTCGATTATGCTCTCTACTACTGGGAGGGTGTTACACATATAGACTCTAAGTCCGTGCATATGTTAGTCTGAGTCTTCACGGTAAAGTTGGAAGTATCATGTCATTTGAAAACGATTGGAGGGTATGGAGAAGTGTAGGTTAGTTTCACTATGTGCTAGGATATCCGGGGAGTTTACTAGGTGAAATAATTCTACATCGCCTGGATTAGTTCTAGCCCCTGAATATCTGTGAACGTGAGCCGCAAGGGAGGAAACAAATTGGCTGGGCGTCGGGTTTGAACTTATTTTTTTGCTTGGATTTTCATTTCATTTTTATTTCTTTTGTGCGGGAGAATGGGTTAAGCAAAGTCGGTGTTACTATGCACACACAAATAGACTATTAGCTGAGTCTTGATATATTGGGTTGTGGCCTCAGGAAACCCCACTGGAGATAAGTGTAAGGTCACATTTCAATGTGCGATATGGCACTACAGTAATCCCGATATTATACAAATGTTTATAGAGTGCCCTGTTTGCGCTACGTAAAAGTAGTCAGACAAGCTGTAAAACCTTACTCTCAACACGCCACACAAAGGCGGTCGAGACTAGTCCTGTGTACGTAAGTCTCAAGAAAGACAAAATAGAAGTGTAAAGGTCGGGCGATAGGCAGAGCCTACTACTCCTTCCCGACGTTTGTTTCTCTCTTATTGTTTGCTATTTAAATTCAAATTCTCGATATTGTGCCCTTTCTTCATCAAGATCTGTGAACTCTATCCTGTAGGTTACGAAATTGATGTCATCATAATTAGTGTTGATGGAATGGATATTTTAAGGAATGTTGGTCGCATATGTTGAACTTTACAATGAAAAAACTCGGAAGTTTTAATGAGTTATTCTTCATAAAAAAAAAGAACCATTCTGACCAATAAGCATCATATTTTTCATAAATGCTATTAAAGTATCTTTATGAAAAGGTATATTCTTATAATTAGCTTTGCGATATTCGGATTATGGTAGACCGGTATAATTATGTCCATGTGGTTAGGCTAAACTTGCATATTTGTATTCAGGGGTAGTTTTTAGTTCTGGAAGTTCCTTGTAAAATGCATACCAGATTTAAACGTGATAAAATAAAATAAAGAAGGAAATTAAAAAAGCACAGTCTCTGTAATAAATGTCGACTTTTATTTACTTATATATATATATATATATATATATATATATATATATATATATATATATATATATATATATATATATATAAGCCGGCTTTCGTCCACACTCATCAGAGTACATACGTGGAAATAATTCATGCACTACGATTAAAAACTTAAAATAGTGTAAGTAAAACCAGTGACAGGTTATGGGAACAAATTGGGAGGGGGTCACAAGTGGATCATATTAAGTCCTAGTTTACAAAAGTAGGGTTTAATGATTTAATATATATTGCTTCCATCACTTTAAGGTGGAACACCGAATGTGATCTACTTATGACAGAAAACCTGCCACTAGTGTAAGTTGACGCACAGTTAGCGCTACTTATAAGATGTTAAACAATAGTTGACCCGGATATGTTGACTAAATTATTTAGTCGGCCCTAAAACGGCTCTTATGCTAATATCTTATTATGTTTTAGTAAGGTGGCGGTGGCTAAGTGGTGAACGACACAGAGTGACGACCTGGGTGTGCCAAGTTCGAATCTAGTTCATTCCACAGAAACACTTTCATTTATGATGTTGGCAATCTTATTGGGGTCCCTAATTTCCCAATATCCTTCTCGAAAAAGCTCTAACTATGAAGATATCGGGGAAACCAATGCCAACAATAGAATAATTTGATTCAGATGAAATGAACAAAGTAAACTCTTCAGAATATGGCGTCTAATATTTAATTTTCTTAACTGTAGACTCGGGTATGATTGCAGCAAAATACTCTCAACGATTCTAAGTTCGGCAGTGAGTATTTTCAGATTTCAATTGTTTCTGATCATGTCGCAAATCTTTTAAATGTTTATCTGAATAAAGTTGAATAGATGTCTTGAAGATTTTAATGTACTGATTATTCTTATAAAGAATGGATTGGACTTCTTTAATTGTGTACTCAGTCAATAGCTATTGGGTTGTGACTTTCTATGTTTGTTCTATAAAATAAAGTTGGGCAAGTTAAGCGAGTCATCTAAACTAGATACACGTAATAAAATAATGTGACACGAAGTGCTTTAATTGTTAAGATTGCATAAAAACCACAGTAATTACATTCTTTATAACACAAGTTGGTCAAAGAAATAACTTATTTGAGGCTTGGTGTTCTGTAGAAAATGATTTCCAGATAAAATAGTGTCATAATCTTGGTTGACAGATCAGCTCCTAATTTCAATAAAACTCTTCCTTGTGCACAGAAGATTGAATTTAGCCCATTTTCCTATTTGAATGAATACTGATAAAAGCTATGGACTCCTTCGAAAAATTGTCTCATAGCGTAATGAAATACAACAGGATAATCACCGATACATCCCCACAATCATCATCACCATCACCATCACCATCACCATCACCATCACCATCACCGTCACCATCATTACCATAATAATAATAATAATAATAATAATAATAATAATAATAATAATAATAATAATAATACTCATCATAATAATAATCATTATCATTATCATAACAATAATAATCAACATCATCATGATCATGATAATAACAATAATGATAATAATAGTAATAATTATAATCATATAAATAATAATCATCATAATCACAATACTAATAATGATAATCATCATCATCATCATCATCATCATCATCATAACTGAACATTACAAGTTTTTCCTCGAATTATAAAATCTGTTGGCAAAAATCGAACATGAACATTAATAAGCACACATGCAATTACATTAAAATGTTTATCTTAGTCAAACTCGATGGATGCACTTCATGTTACTACGTAAATCATATCCTATTCACACACACACACACGCATATATATATACATATATATACATATTTATGAATATATATATATATATATATATATATATATATATATATATATATATATATATATATATAATAAATGTATTAAGACAATTGAAGGCAATGTAGAGAGACGGATTGATGATAAGCTGGATGGAAAAGGAATAAACACTCGAAGACGAGGACTTACAACTATCTATTTATTTTTCTTTTCAATCGTACTTAAACAACAGGTATGGTGTTGGCAGTGTGTGATATCCGGATGATTAGAAATCATTTGATATTTCTGGCCCGTTTTAATTCTACTTTCTTTCATTCGTCTTAGTAAATTTCACACAGTCGGACTTTTTCTTTTGTGTCCATTTTTGACAAAGGGGAAGTCTTCCCGAAATATCAAATGATTTCTAACCATCATCCGGACATCACACCATATTTGCTATTTATGTAAGATTGAACACAAAAATAAATAGATACTTGTATGTCCTCTCCTACGATTGTATATTTATTTTTCTAGCTTCTAATCAATCTGGCTATCTTAATTGCATTTAGCCTTTTTAATATATTTACTACATTTCCCAACAATGCTTCCAGAAAACTACTATTCTACAGTATATATATGTGTGTGTGTGTGTGTGTGTGTGTTTGTGTATATATATATATATATATATATATATATATATATATATATATGTATACATATATATATACTATAAATATGTTTATTAAATATTAAGGTTTTTTTTTACCTGCAGACGATATCGTTAAGGGTTTTTTGTTTTATCTGTGTAGGAGTGCTAGTTGTACGAAGTCGCATGGGATGCAACGCAGTTCGTAGATTTAGGCAACCATTACGAGATTAACGCTCTGAACCACACGGCTACCGGCAATCAGCACACAACACATGTAAATTACGATCCACTTACCCTAAGAGGCAGGGGAAGCGTTATTGTTGTTTAGAGTGTTCTAACGCTAACGCGGAAGCGGAACTCGCTTTGTTGCAAATGACAACAAACTTTTTCTCAATTTCACAATGCTCTACTTTCAAAATTATTGCATCTTTAAAGGGGCTGCTAACTATAAATATTTTTTTATTAAATATTAAAGTGTGTGTTTGTTTACTTACAGACGATATCGTTTCGGGCTTTCGGGCTCATCAGTAGAAGTAGTGGTTGCAGGCAGTCGCATGGGATCGAACGCAGTTCGTAGATTCAGTTTAAAATTACGAATTATATATATATATATACATATATATATAGAGATAGAAGAAAAAAGATTGATAAATATGCGACGATTGTCCAAATTTATTTCAAATTTCAATTGTTCAATGCAAGGTTGTCAGTAATAAACTAGTGTTTATTTTCCTTAAGCCAAGGCTTTTCAAAGATCGAAATCTTATCATCAGAGGAGAAATACAGATGGATAAGTTGGCTTTCGAAAAAACCAAAGTTCAAATATTTGAAAAATATGAGAATTATTTTTAAAAATTATTAAAATAATTTTTGTCAAAAAACGTACTGAATGAAAAGAAAATTTCGTGAAAAAGAAATACAATTGTCCGGGTGGTAAGTTTCCGTTGAAAAGGTTCGGTGAAATTGTAGAAAGTGAATAAAAACACTTTGCATGGGAGCAGGTTGGAAAAGGTGCTCAAAAGTAGATAAGTCCAGATGTACTTAAAAGAGGCTTTGAAGAGGAAAACAGGCCATTTTTTGATTTTCTTCCGGGCCTAGAAAAAACGGTAGGATCTCATACAAGGATTAACTAGTTTATTACTGACAACCTTGCATTGAACAATTGAAATTTGAAATAAATTTGGACAATCGTCGCATATTTATCAATCTTTTTTCTTCTATCTCTACTATTGCTCTATCTCGTATATTGAGCTTATCCTTTTCACAATAGGTTCCATCTACTAAAAGTTTTCACTTTGGTTTATTTTGATCCTACATATATATATATATATATATATATATATATATATATATATATATATATATATATATATATATATATATGTATAGAATTTACTATCAAACTAATAAATCGATCATTATAAAAAAATGGAGTACATATTCTAAAGAGCACGGCGCGTAACGAATGCACATTAATTTGTTGTGCCTTAAAACTTGCATGATTTAACAAAATCTTTTAAAATAGGCAAAATACAAATAAATTCACAGAGAAAGTTATTGATTTGTCTCAAATTTTGAGTTATATTATTTAATAAAGTGTACCGGTTCACGTGCGTATCTAGAAATAATATGCATGTGCGGAGTAAACTCTAAAACAAAAAAATATATAACTATAATTTACGGAAAACGTATGCTAGGCAACACGATGATTCACTTGTACATATTATTGTGTTTAGTAAACTTTACCATTTAAGCGTATGTGATCAGAACGGCACCACCGCAAAAATATATAATAAGCGAAACACGATTTCTTTACAAATATAAAACTTGTAGTTACGTAAGCCGTCAAAAATAAATTACATTTGGTCATTTATTAAATATATAATATATTAAAAAAAACATTTATAGCTTTCCAGTATGAAAATGTGTATTTATAAATGCCATATATATTGCTTATACCTGTCCGAATACAACTATTCTTCGAGTTTCCTATCAATTCGAAAAATGCCGACATTTTTACGCAGTGTATTTATTTGATCTTTTTCAATATTGAATTCAATACGATTATATAAACATTAAAACAGCCTAGGCGGATAAACCTGGATTTCGATGTTAGTACATCCCAACGTTACTCAGCAATTAACCTAAGGAGTTTAAATAATTAACTTATTTGCAAAGCTCTACTTTGTATTGATCACTTTTGAAAAGAAAACATTGGTTTTAAGCTCATTTTATCAATATAATTTAACTTAATTATTCAATTATATATATATATATATATATATATATATATATATATATATATATATATATATATATATATATATGGAGCTTGTATGACAGGAATTTTGTTGACCAATTGCTTGTTTTATTAGAGCATCCAACACAAAGACAATGACATAATTCAAAAATCTAGTAAAATCCTTTATCAACCATTAGAATTCTGGCCGGACTTTAAAACTTACTGGTACGACAGGCATTACAACAAATTGTGAAAGAAAGTAATCGGATTACTAAAACCAACACAACTAATGAGTTAAATCAATAGCTACACTTTCTTGTTCTGACCAGAACTTTTCGCTCTGAGCCCAACAAAGCCTAATATAATGAATGTGTTGCTTTGAATTCAACAAGTTTTTATTATTATTTTTATTCTAATACTATTTTCATGGAAATATATCTAGACAAAACATGAAGCCACTTAATGAAAGGAGAAAAAAAAACTAGCCAGTACTACAAGTTACATGGATAGATCTCGACCCAAAAAAACAGCAATTTTTCTCCTTTGTCAGAAACATCAAAAGACAGAATAAGGGAAGCGACAGTTACGAGACTGCCGAAAGTAAACACAAGTTCCACTTTCTACTCTCCTTGTATGTATGTATCTAATCTTATTATTATTATTATTATTATTATTATTATTATTATTATTATTATACTAAATATGAGTTTTTGACTTTAATAATGGAAAAATTATGCTATAGTATAACTTTTTACTTTAATAGAGTTATTTTCGAAGAATTCCCGATTTAATTATTCTAATTATTTGTAATGTATAATTAACTAAGTCACCCATCTCTATCTTATCTATCCATGTATTTCCCTCACCCTTCATTACTCCATGTCCATGCAATTGCTTTATAATATTAGTTAATGTCTTCGTAAATATTTAGAGAAAGAGTGACTTTCTCTTTTCAGCACCGTCATCTAATGTACATCGTGTGCCTGTACACACTGTAAACACGTAAGTAAATTAGATGACAATATAATACGTCTTTATACTTCTATATAAGAATATTAAAGAAAACCTCTATATAAAAAGCAATAATAACCTTAAAAGAAACGAGACGTATTATTTTAGGTTTTGCAACAATACTGTCTTGCAAGATATATGTCACGGTTTATGAGACTCAAAGCAACAAAATAATGTATTTGTCTACTTTTATTGTCAGCATTATCTAACTATCACTAACGTTTTCTCATGTACCATGCCTGCCTCGATGGCATAACCGCTAGGAGCGAGAACGCAGGACATTTTCGCGATTCGGTGACAATCTTAGCTCTCATCTTTTAATCGATAATAGTATTACTAAAAATGTTCATGTTTTCACGCATTTTCCTTTAACAACAAATGACAAATGTTTATTTTACCAATTCAAATGCTACTCGCGATTTGTCAAAATAACATTTTAATTCCAAAATCTCATTGCAAACTCAACCCACATTGCATCAATCAACATTAAAACAAACCCGCCGTCATTGTCATGGCCTATTACAATTCATCACTCACAGAGCATTATTATCGCTGTTATCAATGGAACCATCTTTACTTTCCCTGACTTAACTCGAGTACTCTCGTTAGAATTTCATCCGAACTATTATACATCTGCGTTCATCTAATCATATGCAACGATTCGTTTACATTGTGTGTTGTTTCGGTATTAACGCATCAAATAAATGTTGATATACCGTCAACCAGATAAACTAAACAAAACTATATGAAATGCACTATACGCGATAAGCAGTTACGTGCGGTTTGACCTTGATTCTGCCTTGTTTTTTTTCATAATGGTGAACAAGCACGATTACTATTCGAACGCCTCCATTTATCTTGTGAATTACTTTGCACCACCATGGGAGACCGCTTTGTTTTTTAAACTAATAACTCTCAATTACGTCTCAACTGTATTTGTGTTTGCTTTTCCAATTCGTTTCCTCCGTTTATTAAATTGTTTGTACATTGATGATCATCACTTAATTATCTGTGATTTTTTCCCAGCATTTCCTTCCCATTTCGCTGTGTTGTTTTCGTCTGCCAAATAGACAAAGGCATAAATTAAGAAACGCTTGATTGTTTGTGCCAATTATTCTAAATAAGCCCTATTGGCGTTCACAGTTTTTGTTTTTGGGTCCATCAGTTCTACTCGAAATGAAAACTTTTCGGCAAAACCCAATCCTATATCTTTAAATATCACAATTGTTTAAAGAACATAACAATTGGTAGTTCTTTACTAATAGGAGACATAGTTATTTAGTTTTGTTATCTATTTTACAATATATATAACTTTTTCAGATTACTTATTGTCGATATTTAATACCCATTCTTATTTATTGATTTCGGTTACACATGAATCTATACTTTTAAATGTGTTTTCTGGAATAGTTTGTAGTTGTGATGTTGTGTGTGTGGTCTTTTACTCAGATATCTGAAAAAGTTGGTTTCATTTGTCCTTACTGACCTGCGTCTCCGCCAGGACAAACATATGACACGCGGTTCGTCTTCAATGTAGTAACCATCTAGTTGACATAATAAAAGACGAAGTGTAGTATCATAACACATACTACATTTTCATAGTTTCTATTTGTCTGTTTAATGGTTAACGGCAAATCTCTACTTTTAGATGTATTTCATACTGACGCCTAATACCTATTATATATATAACCCATTGTATACGCTGAATTAAACACACGTTCTTTTTTACACAAAATATCACATGTTTTGTATTAGTTTGTCTATATGCCATATCAATAGATTTTTGTTTATTTAATACCGAAATATACGACAAGGTAACACCCCAAACTACCAGCTATGAAACCATTACTAAAATTCAAAAGCCTTTCTGCTATCAGATCAAATTTACTACAAATAAACTTTAATCTATGCCGAACTTGTTAACCATGTTTATGTACAATCGTTTTTCTTTTATCAGCCTTCAGTTATATGTGGAGACATTTTGGTGATCCTCCCATAATTAAGAGGCGACATAAGGAATTGGCTTCACACTAATCGGATTTTACTCCCCCATATTATTATCTGGTGGTTTATCGCAAATATTATTTCTATTAAAAATCACCATAATATTCCGGAACTAGAGAGTCATCACACCTAAAGAACTGAAGAGAGGCATCCCACCTAAAGCACTGAAAAGAGTCACCACACCTAAAGAACTGAAGAGTGATTACTCCTAAAGAACTGAAGAGAATCATCACACCTAAAGAACTGAAGAGTCATCACAGATAAAATTTGGGGAGTGTCAAGAGAACAGTTTATCCGATTTATTACCATTTTTCTACGCCGTCGATGAAAATACTGTTAGACATTGATGACTAAAACTTCATGGACACGTCAGGCAGTCTCTTTGTACTAAATATGGTTAGATTGCTAAAAGGATTGTTAATATTATTAACCATTCCATGGGTGGCCATTTTGAGAGTCACCTAATACATATTGTAAACGATTTGTTGTAAATAACTTCTAAGTATTTTACATATAGCTGAAAGCAATGGCGAGATGATGACTTTGACGACATTATTAGTACGTAAATCACATCATTAGATCCTGCTAAATTTTAATTTAGCCGAGGAAGTTTAATGGTTTGCTGGGTAACGATAAGTGGTTAGTATCATGTAGTTAGTAACAGAGGTACACACACACACATATATATATATATATATATATATATATATATATATATATATATTACTTAACAGAACGCTTTACCTCAAAATATGTCTGAAAGAACTTAGATTGTCCTTTTAGAGTTAGCTACCTAACAGGTATTCTTAGATAGCATTCGGTAACGCTTATAATTGATCGCATCCAGAATGAACACAATACAAATTTGAAAGAAAATACCTATCATTTAAACTATTCAATCTTGTAGCTCTCATCAGGGCAACAAAAGTAACAATTTCAGACGGTCGGTTTGCGCGAACGCGGTTCACAGAGTCCGCCTAAAATTTGCAAGCAGTCGGCATATCCATTCGGCCACCGAAAACCGTCACGCGATTAAAGGGAATTAAGATCTCTATGTACCTAGAAGCAGGCACAGATAGAAGACTTGTCGAGAGTGATCGACGAACATATTTGGAACTCTGCATTAGAGATTTTTGGCAGTCTGTATTTAACATCAACGAGAGTGCGCGACTTCAATATAGTGACGGGGACTATTATAATATTTATATATAAATAGACGGTCGGTTAGCGCGAACCCAGTTCACAGAGTCAGCCAAGAATCTGCAAGCAGTCACTATATCCACTCGGTCACCGTAAACTATCACGTGATTAAGGAATATATATATATATATATATATATATATATATATATATATATATATATATGTGTGTGTGTGTATTTAGGCATTTTATAACACCACAGAATACTACTGTTTACTTACCTCTTTCTTAATCATGTTTATCTTACTGATAATCTGTTTTTGTTTCATAGTAAAAAGAGCTAATGCAGATCCGAAATTTATCACGAGTACTTTTGATTCAGCGATGAATCATCTTCAGGTGAGAGTGAAAAACGATAAATCAAAGAAAAAGATTCAAAAAAGGCAACCGAGACACTTTATAATGAAATCCTTAAAGTCAACAACGAACCGATGTTAGTATCAGCAAGTAGCTTACAATTTATAGTCAGCGTGAGCGACAGAAAATGACGCCCCGTTAAACATTTTTATGTATTTTTACTAGTTTCGTATACATTGTTATTTATTGTGTGTTGCTACGTTTTTATAAACATGACTTGTAGTATTGTATTTTTAAAAAATTTAGTTTCAGCATGTAATAGCTTTATGTCGTTAAGTAAGGGTTGTCTATATTCAGAGAGAAGGCAGTTGTGCTTTTTAAATGCTTTAATGATTTAACTAGAATTAAACATATGCGTAAAGAGAATATGCACACACACAAACATATATATATATATATATATATATATATATATACATAAGTTTGTGTGTGTATATACACTCTTTACGCATAATATATATATATATATATATATATATATATATATATATATATATATATATATATATATATATATATATGCCGCGTAGTCCTGGGCGTTTGTTTCGTGATTCTAGCTTGAATCTACGAACTGTGTTCGAGCCCACCTATCTGTAGATCTAAAACACTTTAATATTTAAAAAGATTTTTCTCTCTCCCTCTCTCTATTTCTTTCCCCTACTCTCTCTCTCTCTCTCTCTCTCTCTCTCTCTCTCTCTCTATATATATATATATATATATATATATATATATATATATAAAGTTAAATGTGCCCAATGTCTGATGTTTTATAATCAGTGAAACTGCAAAAAATTTAAAATC
Organism: Sepiola atlantica; assembly: GCA_963556195.1. Classification (NCBI taxonomy): domain Eukaryota; kingdom Metazoa; phylum Mollusca; class Cephalopoda; order Sepiida; family Sepiolidae; genus Sepiola; species Sepiola atlantica. The sequence continues at coordinate 98,601,444 of OY744524.1, read as the reverse complement.
CCGCATTTATGAACACAAACAGGACCTTAAACGCAACACTCTCACTAACGCACTGATTATACACAGGAATACTTTTACCCACAATTTTGATATTAAAAACTGCACCTTACTCAAGAGCGAATACTCTCCCACGTCGAAAATGCATCGAAAGCGCTATAATACTTCTCTCCTCACCCTTGAAGATAAACCTTAGACTCGGATATTTTTTAAGCAAACATCTGGCAAACTCCACACTGAAATTCTGCAATATATTGATCTACTGCAATCCGGCCGGAGAACACGTGTCACTGCAACGTTATGTGTGATAAAGAGAATGTTTTTCTTTCGCTGTGTAAGCCTTGAGATAGTCACATTTTAGACAAAATGTCCAACTGCACACTCGCCGATTGCTTATGTGTACAATACCCCCAAATGTGTGAACATCTCCAGCCGTCCATCTCAGTCTTAAACGCGGAGTTCATAATCTCAAAGGAATAATATAAGGTGAACACCATCAATCATATCTCGTTATATATTGATCTCCGAGGAGAGGCTGACACGTACGGCGAAACACTCTGATGGAAGGAAGTTAACTGGCTAAGAACACATTATTCGAAGTGTGCGTATATTTTCGAGTATTCGTGTTTTATTTGTAGATTAGAAACAGAGTATCATGGTACTTCATTGATCATAATGTAAGTTGATGGTTGTAATAGAATGAGTAAAATAACTTGTACAAAGTAAGTACACAAAGTCCGACTATGCTTGCAAATGTGTTATTTACTTAAATTTACGCAGGAACCGAATCGCTGAGAGAATAATGAGTGCCTAAGAAAACATGAACAAATGGAAATAATTAATTTCCAAACAGTACTAAATGGAGATTGACGAGTTCTTTTTTTTCATCACAATTATTGCTGGTCTAATGCAATATACAGTAGAATATACAAGAGAACTTATACAGAATAGAACTAATATAGTGAAAAAATGTACAAGAGGGTTATGGTTAAAATGCAATACTTAGATTTGTGTAACGTGCGCAAAACTGTTTTTTTTTTCCTGAATTACAAATGAAATATTTATATTTTACGTTTTTATCATTAAAAAGCCGTTCATAAAGGGCCTGAAAATAATAAGACAGATGTCGGTTCTGAGATAAAATTGTGTTTCAATATGGATCAATTTGAGTGTAAAAATTGTCTCGCTTCAAATAATTGATAAATCGGTTTTGTAACAAAATGTGGTGGAAAAAAGTATCAAGCTAAGGCCAACATTTATTTGAATTAAATTCATGGGATAAAAGTATACGTTTAAAATTATAAATATTTCAAAACAAACAAAAAATTAAGGATGTCAGACTACTGATAATTCAAACTTAATCGTGACATCCCGACGGTAATGGTATTTCAAATTTAATCATAACAGACCGAAGCAAAACACTAGAATCCTACGCAAAACGTATTTTAAACTCAAAGTTAACCGACCAATGAAAATGATATTTACAACTTAAGCATGACAATCTGATGAAAATTATATTTAACATTTTATCGCGACAGACCAAAGAAACCATGCTATTTTAATCTTAAACGTGAGAGACCAACACAACAAATATTTCGAACTTAAGTGTGACAGACGAACAAAAATGATATTTCAAACTTAAAACTGACAGACCGATGAAAATGCTATTTTATTATAATCGGTATATACCAAGAAAAATAATATTTCAAGCTTACACGTGTCGTATGGATGTACATTCTATTTCAGTCTTAAGCATGAAATATCGATGGAAATGTTATTTCAAACATAAGCGTTACATACAAATAAGAATTCTAGTTGAATCTTAAACGTGATAGAGCAGCTAAACTGATATTTTAAACTTATATATACTAGCTGACCTATGCCTAGGCGTTGCCTGGGAAAGGAGATACACTCCAGGAATTCCATGCTCAACTTTGAAAGATCCAACGCAAACACAGACCACACAATGTTAAAAGCAAATACTTTTCCTATGTATGTATGAAAAAAAGTTATTCCTAACTATTTAATTATTTCGTAGTTCATATTTTGTCATTTTCCATCTACAATTGTAAGGGTGGGATAGGGCATAATATGTAAATGGGACATAATCAGTAAAATCGAAGACTTATTGTATTTTCTAAAAACTCAAAATTCGTGTTATGCTCTCCTTCGGGAAGTGCTACTGGTTGACTCACTGAATGTTTGATGATAAGGTTTATTATTTACTTCTGAATAAAATAACTTTGGCTTGGGAAACATGACCCGAAATTTAAATTGAAACATTACAGACAGAGTTACAAAAAATCATATACTTTTTAAGATGTTGCATAATCGGTCACCTACGATTTTTATCGAGGGGCCACTGATTAGAATCCTTATTGAGGAAATCAGTAATTTGAATAGATTTGTACTAATGAGTTTGTGTTTATTGAATTAGTGTGCTATCTATATTTCCCCTATCTATTATTTTATGGGCATGTTCTGTATTTTGATTTGATAATGATCTGTGTTAGTAGTAGGAGATACACATATAGCACTCTTCAAGTACCTATTATTCTTATGTTGAATGTTGGAACTGCTTATCACCTTTTCTTTTGAAATGAACTTGTTTTATTGAAGAGACACAATGGTGACTCATTAAGCTCAACTAGCTAAATAATTTCACTAATCTTCATACAACTGGTTAATACCATTACAATGTACTAATATTTTAGGAAATAACCCCAAACTGAACCCATTATCCATGAGATGCACATTTACTGCAAAGAAAAATTGATTTATTTCATAAGTATTAATATAAAATTGTCCTTTTTCTTCAGAATCCTCAGAAAGCGACCAATTATGCCCCACTCTGTATGTTTTAAAATAGTATAAAAGCAAAAATAGAAATATAATCTAGAAGTAAAAAACAAATTCCTTTCCCCAATATTTTCTACAATATTATTATTAGTGTGGTATAATTCTAAATAGTTACCGCGATTTAAATTATGCACTCCGTGTCACTCCGTTGGTGTGATATTAAAGATATTGCACATTGGCAATATTGAATGTACTCGCTTACGCGACCCTTATTCTGAATTCGTGGTAGTGGTCCGCCTATATAAACTGTTTATATTGTTCGAAAGGGTAATGAAAAAAGTTTTAAGTACAATTTAGAAAGTTTGATATTGATCGAAATGATAACACACTGACAATAAGTACAATGTAAAAACAAAGTATTTTTTCATAATTAGTTTATGGTTTTCTGTATACAAATTAAAATACAAATTTTATTTTATTTTTAATGTAAATCTTAATAAGTATTCCATTACTAATAGAAAATTGGATTTTACACTTAAAGGCTCTTTTGTTGCCACTCTGGTAGTGAAAAGCGTCAAATCAACGGAAAATAAAAACATGAGTTGAGGGGATCGATTCGTATTTAATTAAAGAATTAAAAATGGATTAAATCATGAAATGAGTAAACTAAACAATGACGTTATCAGTATCTAATTAAATAGAATTTAAGGTGCTTGATGGGGAAGTGGTAGAACATTTTTGTGTAAGAGTGAAAGTTTCTCATGCGTCCTCTAAGTATGCATATTTTGTAAGAGTACGTTAGGGCCGTTTTAATGTAAAGTATTATGTAATTACATGAAACTGAATGATACATTCTGGAAAGACGCATCAAGTATTGGCAGAAAGCGTGATCATGTTGCGATTCCATACAGTTGCTGCGTTTATTGTCATATAGTGATTGAATGTAGGGGCGAACATCGTCATCATATCATAATATATATATATATATATATATATATATATATATATATATATATATATATATATATATTACATGTATTATATTAGAATCTGTAGATGTTAATCCGTTGAAACTCCAGTGTTTATAAGATGTGCTCTATGACAAGTCGAGCCGTTCTTAAGTATACATTTTTATGTATACAAACATTATTGGTCACATATGTGCATAAATGTGTCGGTTGTACTCTTTATAGAGAATGTATATGCATATATGTGCGTTTATATGTTTTATATAGAGATCAGAGTATGTAGATATAGATACGTATATGTGGTTATTTATTATTATTGTTTTTAAATTTTCTTATCTTTCTATTTTTGCTGTGGATCGGGCATCCTACCGGATGCCAGACATACTCCGGCTATTTCAGACACTCCAGCCTAGAGATGTCTTTTAAGATTCTAACCGTCCTTTTAAGTGTAATTGTTTGTATTTCATTTGCACTCGGTTCACCGGGTATACTCGCCAGATAGCTTTTGAAATTCTTTTTCATTAGTCTCCTTAAGTACTCAAATATTGTCAATTTTTCAACCATCTTATAGTAATTTTCGTTGCACAGCTGAAATTATATTAGCATTATTCTTAAGTGGCTTTTGACTTTGATAAGTAGTGGCGCATTAGTATAAAAATGGAATGAATAATGGATCAAGCTAAACGTCACCCAACGGAAGAATACGAAAGAAAAGATTAACTGGTTTAATAAAATCAAAAAGAAAAGTAATTGCGTGTTCCTGTAATTTGACATGAAGAATATTCACGCCTACACAAGTGAAGAGCTAAAAACAATAGACTACACTATGTTGACCGATTTCGAGAAATTGACAATCAAGATACAGAAATAATCTAGCATATCCCAAAATTAGTTCTGGTCCATAGTGATTATATTGGGAAAAAAGGCAACCAAATTAGACATGTAATCTTACAAAAGAATCTGTTTGCACAGATGGATTCGTTGATATTGAAATAACTAACAAAATATGGTTCTTTGGCTCAGTCTTTGAGCTTAGGTTAAATTGTGTGAAACAGGAAAAATTGAATTTGGAAAGCTAGTTTACTATAAAAAGACAAGCTCAAAAATTAGCATCTTTCTACTCGGTATATATATATATATATATATATATATATATATATATATATATATATACATATATATATATATAGATAGATAGAGAGAGAGAGAGAGAGAGATAGATATATATAAATTCCCGAAACAGTTTACATGGTAAACAACTGATGATCCTTTGAATAATGTTAGAAGCAAACTAATATAATAACTGAAAAAGTTAAATTGACTTACATGAGTGATTTTCCACTGAACGACTTGGGACTTAAGATTGTTTTTTTTAAATATAGTTTTAATGGTTGAGAAACTTCCAAGACTATATATATATATATATATATATATATATATATATATATATATATATATATATATATATATATATATATATGTGTGTGTGTGTGTGTGTGTGTGTTTAAGCAAACATTATTAAATAGCACGGAGTGTTTTTGCTTGATGAGACTTTTTTATTTTTTCAATTTTCCGAATGGTCCATTTAGTGTTTCAGTCAGATTGCTGTATGTAAGTTCCATAGGTTTCTTGTTCTATTTTCTTTCCTTTTTCGCAAGTAATTTCTATTTTGTTCGGAAAATCATCTTCAGGCGGTGTTTGTTTTGATTTCTTAAAAAATATGTCTTTACTGTTGAGTTTTTTTATTATTATAACAGCCAGTAATTTACAACTTCATATATATATATATATATATATATATATATATATATATATATATATATATATATATGTGTGTGTGTGTGTGTGTGTGTGTGTGTGTGTGTGGTGTGTGTGGGGCTGTTGTGCAACGCGTGTGTGTATGAGTAATACAATAATAGTAATTTAGTAACTGTTTAACAACGTATTCAGCTATTTACCCCACTTTAGCATAAATGTAATATATATATATATATATATATATATATATATATATATAGAGAGAGAGAGAGAGAGAGAGAGAGAGAGATAATTATCATAGCAATAATAATCCAACATACTGGAAACTAATAAAGGAAAACAGAAAATTGTTTAAATATTCATTAACGTTTTGTCTTTATTTTTTGATATTTTCAATTAATATATTTATAATAAGAGCAGATTTGTTAATAACGGTAATAATTAAATTCATAATTAAATCAGCAACTATACTCGAAAACAAATAATAAAATAGAATTAATAATTAGTAAAGATACTTAAAAAAGGAATAGTTTCCAAGTGTATTAAACTGGATTATAACATCAATACATTCAACAAAAGTCAGATCTCAATTTAAGAGGTAACTGACATACGTCCATTAGTCGTATTAAATTTGGTGTAATATTGGACTTTTAAGTACTATATACTTGACATAACAAACTGTTCGACCAACAGAAGAACTTGTGATAGAGATACACATGCGTATTTCTAACGAAATGTTCTACTTTGTGTTCCAGGAGACACACCTGTTACCTTGTACCTGGTGTGACATTCAGCTGTGGTTAAGCCGGTTTCTTCTGAACGAGCAAGTGTCTAAGAGAGAATATTACATTAAAGAGGGCTATACAATTGTGTGGTATCCCTTTCAAAGGAGATGACGATGTTAGTTTTTTTTTCTCAATATGTTGCAAAGTAACACCGTAGTCCAATAAACAACGCGTGGTATTCATAAATCGTAGTCCATCTGGTACTGACGAGGCTAACGTCGCTTAACTCCAATGATCTAACGAAAACATGATTATGTCGTATATGTACAGGAGACACAAACATTTACAACAAAAACTCGTCTAGCTAAAAACACTGTAAATAATGGTTTCGTTGTGTGTGTTATTGAAACTCAACTAGCATTCCATAAGTAAAACTTCTTCCCAAGAAATACGCGTCAATAGAACACACTACCACAGCGCTGCTTCTCAGCTGACTACATCATGGTCGTTTTCAAATCCAATGTTAACAAATTGTTGTTGAATCTTCGTCTTAAATAATCAAATTCTGATCAGTTTCAAACATCGTTACCAATCGTCAAGGTATTTGCCTCACCAGCCACCTGAAAAACTCATTAACTTATCTTCGAGTGGCTTTTGGGACTTGATAAGCAGCAATTCCTTGGTATTAAGTCGTTACAAAAATAATAGCCGATTTCAGAAGCATACATTTATTTATGAAAAAGTAACAGTGTAAATGCCTAAAATAGTCAAACTATGACCAGCTATGCATCTTATGTTTACGGTAATCATAAAGGATCTAATTCTCGTCACAAGTGACTATTCGGTCAAGAAAATACTTATTGGTGTTACACAGACAGAGCATCAGTCACACTTCAAATGGCTTAAGTTTGTGATGCTCATGTAACTCATGGGGAACCGATCTATCGAGCTTTTTCGCCGTTCCAATACTCTGTAAATGCCGTGAAACGGTTGCAGTGCTGTCAGCAATGTCTGAGAGCTTTATTTGACACTTTAACGACGATTTAACTCAACAAGTGTTTGCAATTATTCATTGTCAAGATTACACGACAGCCCTATACCTTCTTCATTTGCAAGGTTCTTATGCCCACTACGGAATTTCTGCACCCACCTTCGTACTGTCCGACTGATTGTGGATCCATCTCCACATGCTCTATTGATATTGACAGACGTTTTAGAGGCATTGCGCCCAACATGCAACATAAGAAGGCGGAAGGCATGTTTTGGCATGTTCATCATTGAGCAGCTTCTATGCTTCATCTATCTGGGAAAAAGTTACAAATTCTAAATGAGAACACATTAATTATTATATATGTTCAAATTTACCATTAATAAACTACAACTTTTGTGTGAAAATGACTTTTTTTAAAAGCCAGCCTTTCCGGCGGCCAATATTTTACTAATAACGACCTGATGCACAAACTTACGTACGAACTTCTGGATGAGGCGTAGAATTGTTGTCTCTGGCTTAAATGATTTATATTAATTGTCATCTTGGAATAATCTTGACCGAAAAGGGGCTTTGTATTTGTTACCATTTTTCATGCCATGATTCTTAAGTTTCTGACGATGACATACACTTGAAATTAATGATATTAATAATAAATTAATGATTTCTATACCAGAAAGATATTGGCAACACTTTGGTAATCGCGTGATAAAACTTATTTGGCAGAGTGAAATAAAAATCATCGAGGCGAAACGAAGACTATTTGTCAGAAGTTTTCTAATGAGATGATATAAGTTAATAACGTGCTCATAAATTAATTAATATGATTTAGGACTGTAATTACGCTGTAATCAGTGAGAACACGTGGTCAACAATGTTAAAGCAAAAGCAACGTCACTAATGTTTATGAACAGAGTATCATTTTCGTGTTTTCGACGCGATGAAAAAAATTCATTATCGATGGTTTGTTGCACAAGGAAACGTATAATATCTACTTTTCCGACTTTTCTTATAACTTATGAAAAACGCATTGGCAGAATAAGCGCGAAACGTTGAGATCAAATTTTCAGATTTTTATGTTTTATGATCTCTTTCACAACAAAGTGTATTATGCCACTGAAAGCAATAATAAGAACATGTGATCGAACCCTTCCGCTTCAGTATACTTCCCGGGAGCACATGCCTCTCGATATATGAATTTCGACAGTCTTATACTGGTAGTCAGACAGATGATCAACCACCCTATTATATTCTTTATTTATATTTTCTTCAATATACTTTGTTTCACATAATCGCGAGTTCGTGTCTCCTTTTCGGACCCCTTACCGGTCCACAACAAAAAAGATATAATGGATGTATGTATGTGGACAATTACATCTACTAGTATGGATTTGGTATCGAGGTAGACCACTGCAAATCTTGACACGACAATCTGGGGAACAAATTAGCTCTGAAACTAAAAATATAAACACGTCTGAACTCTGACTCTTTCTTGAGCTCTGATCTTCGAAGCAATTACGTCACGATCGTGGGACCGAGAAGCATAAATATGTTTTGTTAGCAAGTCGATCTAATAGAAGCATGGTGAACAGACGCAAAATCGAGATGTACATCAGAAAAAAGAAAATGGGGATTTAATTAGCCCCAAATAGCTGATAGTGACTGGTAATGCCCCCTTCGTTCCTATCGTAACAAAGTAGATCTAAGTTAAGAATAACAATATTTCCCCTCTTTCTAAACAAATTAAGGTATTCACCTTTTATAATTATGACGAGAAATATCTCTCAAATAAAGACCAGATAAATTTTATGTCGGATTCACCCTTTTCCTCTCTGCATGGTAAGTTTTAATAACAGACCTAGACGATCGCGATGACGGCGATGGTGGCTACGAGATGCGGCACACTGCGACAATGACGACGGCGAAGAGACAACTCAATGAGATGATGATGCGACGGACGTCGGGCGTTAGTATATATAATAAAGAAATGTATACGAGAACAAATTGAAGCTAGGAAGTTTGACTTAGAGAACGTGTATTTATAAACGAATACATCATAATTCTAGTAATTGGTCCGCGATCTTATATCAGAGAGAAAACGCAACAGACACTGCCTTGCCTTTTCAGCTTAACAGATACGACTGATGAGACTTTGGCCTGACAAAGTTACCAAGTAAAACAGGCCAACTAAAAAGAGAGAGAAAAGAAGGAGACTAGTTAGAGAGATTTAGTGTGTGATAGAAAGAGAGTTAGATGGATGAGAACTTTGTTATAGCGCATCATTTCGATATCATCTAATTTTTTTTAAAAAGAATTAACATCAATCAGTCAGTGTAATTATAATTACGTCAAAGACAAAACTACTATTTGTTGAATGCATTATTATTATTATTGTATTCTACGGAGAACATATTAATACCTTTAATCTTAAAAGAATGAAAACAACATTCACTCAATGTTTGGAAAATTGTCAAAACAATTATTTAATTATCCATAACTAAGAGACACAATGTTTGCTTCTAGCCATATGTAAAATTTGAGGTATAACAAAATATCACTTTAAACAGAAAAGCTCTATATTTTGCATTTCTCAATTTCATATGCAAATAATAAAACTAAAGATTGTGAATAGCCAAAGCCAAATGTTCATACTACAAACACAATTACTATTGTGCAAGTTAGGTAAATGTTTAATAGTGTAAAAATATAATATCTACATCAACAATTGACTCAAACTCGTTAAATAATAGCAAATAGAAGAATTGCACGGATTAATGTAATTCGCAAAGCCAAATGGGCATAATCGCACGAGTGTGTTTGTTCTGAGGTGCTCCTCAAATTTCGGCTCGTCTATTGTAAACTTAATCCAGGATCGAACTGGTTATTTAATTGTTTGTATACAGGAAATGCCATACATTAAAATTACCTACTGGAGAGTTTGAATTACCCCCTGGAGGGTCTGAATTACCTACTAGACACCATCTTTAAATATATTAGGTATCTATGTACGAGGGTTTGTCAGGACAACCTGACATGAAGATACTTCACCCTACAAGTAAACCCTGACCGAATATTTAAAATAACATAGTTGTCGAAACCAAAATAAGATCCGCTAGAGACACAGGGCTATACACTGGCTCGTACAAGGAACAGTGCACCTTCTCATAGTGATGTTACTGTAAGTAACAACACTTAGTTAGATACTCCACCAGACTAGATGAATTCTTGCCTGTAATCCGGTAAGACCAACGACCACAAGAAAGATATACTATAACATACTTATCTAGTCAATTTGAGAAAAGAAAATTAATGTTCATAACTTCTTTACTAAATAATGTTTGACAGGTAAATAGAACATTAATGGACTATTCGAATATATGTGTATCTCATGTAAAAGTTAATTGTTAGCCCCAGGAAAAAGCCCCCCTGATGTCTGAGAACTTCGACTACTGTAAGATGAAACAAAAGCGATAAACTAATTTGGTGAACCACATCGTTAAGAGATGCAAAGTTCTCTATCTATCGTTGTACCTGTCTCGGATTCGGATTCTCTCTGACCTCATAGCAACACGGATGATATCGTATTAAAAATGACTATAAAATACAATTCTGTGAATGAAATTACAAAAAGAACATTAGGTTGGAGAGAAAGAAACAGCGTGTAGATAAAGGCTTACTGTATTAAGACGACGGAATTCTACTCTAAACAATTCCCCCGCTACCATCTTTGTCAGAATAGCACTGTAGTGTCTACCATCAAAATTACAAAATGATTGCTCATTATTGTAAAAATGTAAACACAAACAAAAACGAAGTCTCTTAGGGAATATCCAAGGATTACAATATCAGTCATATAATTGATTTGAGTTTTTAAAGAATTTTTATTTCATTATATATATAATGTATTTTCAAGGAATGAGTTATTTAGAATACAGCCTGGACATGAAATGAAAATAAAATCAAAACTATTAAAAGCCAGAAAACGTTTAGTAACAAACTCTTCGCATCGTTTATGGCAGTCTAGAAATAAGATGCCAATCATTAATGATTTTATAATGTTAAATAGCGAAAACAATTTTATAATCCAATCCAATCGAATATTTTAAAAATAAAAAACTCTAAATTCGATGTTTCCGAACAAAATAATACGACCGGTTGGCTTTATAGCAGACGATTAAATCTGGATTACTTTTTTTAACTTTAGTATATCGTAAGCAAGGCTTTTCGGCGTTACCCGTCTACTTTATGAAATAATAATAATAATAGTGACAGAATTAAAATGTCTGATCGTAAAGATTGAAGAACGTTCTATCCCATAAGTAATGAGATGATTCAGGATAATTTTTGCAATTTTATTTCTTTACTTTTTATTTATGTAAAACATATATTTTACATGTATTGTTGTAAAATTATCAGCAGAAATAAATATATACGTTCAGAAGGAAAATCTATGTAAATATGTTTTTTGAAATTGTCGAAATGTGTAAACATGTTCCCAAGCAATTTTGTATGTGTTATGTTATTATTAGCGTTGTATTTCGTCTTGATTGACAAAGATTTTAGCCCATATAAATTTATTGATGTGAATTCTTCGTCGAAAGTCATGCCCTGAATTATATATATATATATATATATATATATATATATATATATATATATATATATATATATATATATGTGTCATGCAATTATTCAGGGTATACGTTTATAATTATTAAGCTCCATTAAAGTCGAGCACTTTGAATACATATGAAAAGGTGCAACCTTTTTCAACGTTGCAAGTTTTCTCCCTTGGTAAGATTGAAAACTGCTTGTCTCTTACTAAGTTTACACAAATAATTTAGGGCTTATTTCTCTTACATTTAAGATGTGGCTGTCACGACGAATGCGGTGTAAGAGACTCGGTTTCGAATTGTGCGGATCCGGAATTAAAATCATTAAACATACATATATATATATATATTAAACTCTTTATAACCTACAGACGGAAGCGTTTCAAGCTTATTGCTCCTATCAGTCTAGAAAAGTACCAATTTCAGACAGTCGGAAGGCGCGACCCCAGTTCACAGAGTCATCCTGGAATCTGCAAGCAATCAACTTATCCTCACGGCCACCAGAAACTGCTGCGTGATTAAAGAAAAAAGGCAGCAGACAGAAGACTAATCGAGAAGGTTCAACGAACGTGGTCAGAATTTTGCTTTAAAGCTGATTGACGGTCTATGTTTACATACTATATATATATATGTAGATATGTATATATATATGTATATATATATGTATATATATGTGTATATGTATATATATATAGAAAAGAGGGTAGTGCAGTATTAGTGCAGTTCCAACGAGAGAAAAGTATATATGTAAAGGAGTAAGGCTACCAACATTTGTAGAATGTTTTTTTCAACATTTATTTATTATTTTGTTGTTTTTTTCAACATTTATTTATTATTTTGTTGTTTTACCATTTTATGATTTTATATATATAACGCGTTTCAAGCGGTGGCCTGCTTTCATCAGTGTGTGTGTTTAAGATTAATAAATTTGATATTAAAATAAAATCATTATATTGTTGTTATCAGTCCGACACTCTGAATACAAAAACTGCTTAATGGTCTCTGTCCAGCTCATAAAAGCGGTACACGGTGGATATCGTTTATCCGCCATTGCTAATCAATGTCCAGGCAATGTTTTTAGATGAATACTGAACAGTTTCATCGTAATCCAGGTTCACTTAGGAAGCTTTTGTGTACCCCTAGTATATATTCTTATTTTTCTAAAGGCGCCGTGAAATAGAACAGGCAACCGAATATTAACATGCAGTAATTCTAATCGCACGACCACAATTACCCACAATCCACAATGTACACTTAAGCAAACTAATCTACCATTAATTTACCATTAGGCAACATTTATTGGCATTAATAAGCCATTCATATATTGGTTAGTATGATGGTTCTACAGCGATTTTTTAAGGGTCGCGTGGATTAGACAAAATGTAAACACAATCACTGCTTTCTAAGAAGTCACATGAGGCAGACTATATAAACACAAGCGCTTAGGAACCTGCCTCTATTTCTACTTTTCATAACTGCGATACACATAGGTTTACGCTTGACTGCAGTACAACACAAGCCTCCGACGACTGTTGCAAGCAAATGTAAACAAGCATCTCGCTGCACAGCTCCCAATTTAGGATTACGCCCCCACCCGCGCTAAAAATACTTTCAACCAAATTCACAGTAGCCTCTTACGTCTACAGTGGTAACTTGTCTTGTTTGGGGTAAACTATGTAAAAAAAAAATTTTTTAAAGAAGCCTCTCTCTTACAACTGAAATAGCAAGCACGAAGCACCAACAGAGAAAAGTGCTGCAGATGTACGAATCCGCAAAATCTCATTTCGTATATTTACTTTTTAATAATTGTATACTATTCTTTATTGTTTGCTTAAGTAAATTTGTTCAATTTATATACACCGTTATTGTCTCTTTTCTTTGACAGCTGTTATTCACAATTAGTCTTTTCTTGCTTACGACTACAGCTCCTAATTTTACTGATGCGAAAACTCAACTTTCTATCGGATAAGAATCTTCAACAAAATCTTCACAATAAACACCTGGTCAGTAACAGCTCTTTTCACCCGTAATTGCCACCTGTTTCTGTATTTATAAATGCACCCGACGCAAGTTTGATGCTGTTATATTTAACTTAATTACCGCACTGTGTCCAATAACATGATGACACTATCTAAAATGACCGTAGTTGTTGTGGTGATATTTGCAATGCAGAAGTATAATATGAAAGACGACGGAGAGAAACACATACACTTTGTGGTTGAAGCTGGGCTGTTGTTATTACCGTGGCGTTGGTGGTGGTTTGTGTTGTAGAGGGTGGTGGACAATGTCGACTATCGTGGCGTTGCCGTCGTCGGCGTTAGTTGCTGATTGGCTTCATTATTTAAAGACTCAATAGCATAATGGCGATTGATTTCTTTTGATAGCGCGAAATAATTTATGACGCCAAATACAAAATGGTTTTCTCGATTGAAAAGGCCTCGGATATTTGATGAGCGATTCTGGCTCCCCGAGGAACGGTGATTAGACACCGGCATTCATCGCTGATAAAATGGACGAAATTGATCCTTTATTTTCGCCGCTTTGTTCATTACAACGAAATAGAAAGCAAACTGCGATTTGAAGAGATTGAAATGGACGCCGGTAAAACTAATCAGGCAAACATTACTACAACTGTCGAGACTAATAAACAAAATCACTTTCCCAATGGACGGAATAAGGAACGCATGTATTATGCAACCTATATTAATAGCAATAGTCGCAATGGGTTTAATTAAGCTAATGTTAACCGTTGTACAAAAAGGCGTCACTGTGTATACGAGCTCATACCACTGAATCGAGGACGCCGAGATCAACTTCCGCCTAGCAATATTTAAATCAGTATTTAAGCCTATACTTACACACACACACACACGCACACACACACATACACATATATATATATATATACAGATATATATATATATATATATATATTTATCTGTATATATTAAATAGTAACTCTGCCTGTGTGTGTGTGTCCGTCTAAACTCTGTATTATGTTCATCAAAACCGCTGCACAGAATTGTTTCAAAATTAGCATGTGGACTTCTGAATTCTCAGTGAAAGTAATAGGCTATATATGAAATATGTCACTTCACAGACTGAAAACTGTTTTCTCTTAGATTCAAATGAAATGACCAAAAATGATGTCTATTGCCAAATGCCAAAATTTAAGCAAATTTTGATATTAAGATGGCCCTTGGAGGCACAACTTCTCACCTGAAAACTGTTTTCCCTTTGATTCAAATAATATATATATATATACATATATACACATATATATATATATATATATATATATATATATATATATATATATATATATATATATAATCGAAGAAGAACACGTCTCTGTCTGTGCATGTCTGTCTTTAAAAACGAAGACATACTAGAAAGTTTACTTTCAATATAATTGTATTCATATGCATAATTCGCATATGAACATAACTCAAGTATGTTTGCGTCTGTGGCTGTCCCTTAAAGAAGCTAATGACTATTTTCAAACGTGTTACACATTGAAATTGATCTATTTATCAGCGATAATTTATAAGTATTAACATATATCTGAATAGCTCGGTGAGTAGGATATCTAGCTGGTTGCTGTTAAAGTAAACTCAACATAACATTGTGTTGCATATGATGATATCCCACACTCTAAACGAGGAAACACCGGGTAGCTCTGCTAGTATATATATATATATGTATATATATATTATATATATATATATGTGTGTGTGTGTGTGCGTGTGTGTGCATGTGTATAATCAGTGAACGACAACCATAGCACAGTCGTCGATTATTTTGAAAATTGCAAAAAGAGCGTCATATATATATATACACCTGTGCGTGTGTGGGGTGGGTGGGTGTACTTTTGGTAATACACAGACATACATACATATATATATATATTTAAGGACATATTTTGTTATATATTTAGAGGACTTCTGTTTGGATATTTTAAATATTTAACGAAATATATATATGTATATATATATATATATATATTAGTTGTATTAATCAGTATGTTGATAAGAGGCAGTGTTTAATCCTTGTGATAGAGCTTTTGTCGATCGAAATTATTTGACATTAGATCAACAGCGCATGCTGACTAGTAGTTTCGCAAACATATGGAAAGAGTACGATAAACAATTTTGACACCATGCCTGCTAACTTATACATTGAATATTATTTGATGGAATAGCGGATAAGGATAGTAACATACTAGTTAAAATGAGAGCAAGACACAACACTAAATCCGAACCAATGTAGTTCGTTCAATTTATACGACTATACCGATTTGTTTCAAATAAGATGTTTTACACCAAATGTGTTTCATATAGAAATTAAAGTTAGAAAATCTTCATAAAATCAAAACACCTATCTATATGTTAACTTTTCATAAGATCATAGAAGTTTACCTGAATTTCAAAGTACATCCATAATGGAGCTTTGAAGACAGAATACTGCTTAAAACTTAAATTATATCTACGGAATTTGTCGCGAAAAAAATGGGCGTCCTCATGAATCTTTATGTCTTTCTCTGTGTGCCGAATCTCCATGTGGGATCCTAAGTGATATATTCGAACCATATTCCTTTAAACTGGAAATATTACATGCGATTTTAATGAAAATTTCAGTTAAAATGCCTGAAGGAATAGTGCACTTAGAGAATTGTTTCTAAATGCACTATTCTCACATGCATACAACTTGGTCATTTTTTAAACTTGAAAATATTTTCAATTCTACGCGTTTCGAATTCTCTGATTCGTCTTAAAAAGAAGAACGAAATTATTTTTGAATTCTAACCAGTATGTTTCATTTGAAAACAACATATTTTCACGCTAGAAATGCACAAGTAATTTTTAAATATCAGGTTTGAAAGAAAGTAATGTCGTTTTTGTCCAACACATTTATTTCATCTGAATCATCACCATTAGGGCATTTTAAATCTTTACAATAATTTCCCGCATTTTCTATGACTTCTGTCTAACGATCAACTAGCTTCTTGATGCCTTCTTCAAAACATTTCTCTGATGTTTTAGAGAAAAACAAATTTAGGTCATTTTAGAGTTGGTCGTTCTTTTCATAAATTTCATTGTTTAAGTGATGCTGCACCGACCGGAAAAGATGGGAGTCAGATGGAATAATGTCAGGTCAATAAAGTGGATTAGGCAAAACTTCCCAATTGAATCTCATGACCTTTTCCTGAGTGAGTTTTGCAGTGTGAGGTTTCACGTTAACATGCTGAAGCACTACATCTTTCCTATTGATTAATGCTGGTCAATTTTTTTGATAGATAAATTATTAGATCATCAAGCTGCGAACAATATGTTACTACTTTGATTGTTTGTTTAGCCTAGTAACTCATAATGAATCAGTCCTCTCATGTTCCACCATAAAGAGAGCATAAGCTTCTTTGTGTGTAGTCCTTGTTTTTGAACAAGCTGTGGACTTTGGTTTCGGTCTAACAATTGTCTTTTGCGTTCGGTATTCTTGTAAAGAACTCATTTTTCACTTACAGCCCCAATTCTTTGCAAAAATGGTTCTCGATGATTTCTGGAAAGCAAAGATGTGCAAACAGTCAATCTTTGATTTCATTAAGCGTCGATCAAATCGTGGGCAATCAAGAGTCCAAGTTTGGAAACTTTTCTTAACTCGTGAAGGCATGAAATAATTGTGATATGGGTTGTATTGAATTGTTGAGCTAATTCTCTACCGGTTAACTTTGGATTCGTCTCCACAGCGTCTTTAATGGCGTCTTCATCAATTGATTTTGGCCCTCCTGAACGTCGCCGATCTGACAGGTAAAAGTCTCCAGAAGAAAATTTTGCAAACCACCGTTGACATTTTTGATCATTCAGAACATTTATCCCATAGAAAGTTTCAATATTCCTTGTAGCTTCTGTAGCTGAGTTTCATTTTTTGAATTCATAGAGCATGCAATGTCTCAAATTCTCCTCACTAATATCAATTTTGTGACGGCTGAGTCCGTTAAACTTAATATTTCCCAACTAATACCTTTATCTGAAAAGATATTAATATCTTTATCTGGTAAGATATTAATACACCAATTCACCAAAACATTTAGAACTGTGTACAACTGAGGAGGTTGCAAAGTGATGAAGTAAAAAATCGACATTACTTTCTTTTCAACCTGATATATAGAGAGTAACAAGTACTTCTCGGCCTTTTGGCCGGGATCAATATATAGTATCTGTTCCGATGGATACTGCGCCCCATAGACTGGTATTGTCTTGCCCTTCTGGGATTGATTTCCGCCGGTCTGTGGGGTTGTCCTGTGCAGTTCTAGGAGGTCCACCTTCCCAGTCTTTGGCTTCCCCCTTTTGGGGAGTTTATTGCTTACTGCCTGAGGCGTCCCTACTGGGGAATGCCGACGCGGCTGCCCAGGAATTTTTTGTAGGCCAGAGTTCTCAAATTCCTGGGCGCTGGCTTTTCAAATCCCACTTTCCCGACTTTGTGTCCCATCTACCTTGTGGGAGGAAGATAATTTATATATATATATATATATATGTATATATATATATATATATATATATATATATATGTATATTGCGAGAAAGAGAGTAAAAAATAAAGAGAGAGCCATGACTAAAGAGAGACCAAGAGTAATAAATTGAGTGAGATAAAAGACAATAGTTTCACTATTTTTTTCTCTCTTTTGATATATATATTTATATATAAACACACACACATATATATATATATATATATATATATATATATATATATATATATGCAGAGCGAGAGAGAGAGAGGGGGGCAAATGTTAAAAACAAAGATATAATGTATACTCTTAAGTTAGGACCCATCATGAAAGAATTGATGCTCGATATACGAGATAGAGCAAATATATAGACAATTAAAATTTTGCATTGGAAATTCTCTGCATTGTCTTTTTGTATATATCTTTAAAAATAATTTGACTTTGGTAATTCTCTTACCAAATTATCTCTCTGTATTCTTCTGATGATCAGAATTCCATTCTATAAAAACATGGTTTTAGGAAAGAAAAACAAATCTCTTGGTGTGAACAACTGAAGACGTAATAGATTTTGTATTTTTGCAATTTTTTTTCATCTTTTGATTGTCTGTCTCTCTCTCTCTTTCTCTCTCTCTCTCTCCTTCTCTCTCTCTCTCTCTCTCTCTCTCTCTCTCTATATATATATATATATATATATATATATATATATATATATATATATATGTGTGTCGGGATTTGAGTTGTAAAATATTCGTAGCCCGGGATTCGAATCACACGACCGGTAGTGAATAGTTATATTTTTATGCTTATGAGTCTTGATTAAAAAGGACGAAACGTATACGTACGTAGATAATAAACAAACACAAATATAGCCCCTAGAAAACCCTCTAGATGGGCACTGTAAGTGTAGTATGAACACATCATGACGTCGCTAGCTATAAATGCATCTTTCCTTTCGTTAAGGTGAACGCTCTTATAATGTCAAGCCGCCGAAATAAGTGTTAACATTATCTCTGTTTATTTAGTTATACAACGCTGGCCGAGTGGTTCAAGGTGTCGGGATTTGAGTTGTAAAATACTCGTAGCTCGGGGTTTCGAATAGTTAATAGTGAACAGTTATATCGCTATGCTGATGACGTCCGATTAAAAAAAAACGAAACGTATACGTACATAGGTAATAAACAAAACACAAATATTTATTATATATATATATATATATATATATATATATATATATATATATATATATATATATATATATATATATCTATCTATATATATATATATAGTGAACATATGATGAATCCACGTACGATTGTGTTGCAATTTAAAATGCGTTTATTGGCTAAAAGTAATGAATGTTTTTTCATATTTGACAAATAAAATGTATATGCACAGTTATTTAACAGAAGATTTTTTTTGTTTTTGAGGGAAATAATGTTGGTTAAATAAAGAATTATTTTTTCTCAACAGTAATTCACGACGAAATGAAAGCCCATACGTTCATTTTATTATATGCCAACAGTTTTCTTCCATTCTGTAGAGGGACTTTGAGTTGCTTGATTTGCGCTTTAAGACAAATAATGAACGATGCACAAAGTTGAAAATGTCCAGCTTTTCAAAACGGTTTCAGTTTCATTCATTTTTTTTTATCAAGAATACATTTTATGAGAAAGAGCGAAGGACCGCGTGAAATATTAAAATTTAGATTATTATACGACCACATATAATTTTATATATTTATTATGTTGTCCATAAAGCAATTTTTTTTTTGTCATATGTGAACAACTTGGTTATTTTTTATTAGAAAACATTTGTAAGAATATCGCCAACTGCCATTAGCTTTAACGCATAGCTCATTAGGTAAAACTAATTCGAGCTCCCGGCACTTACAATGTTTACATTGAGATATTACTTACATTCAGTCAGTGTCGTATGATAGCGCATGGGTAGGAGCGCCGACTGTCAGATCAACGGTTGAGTTTCCATCCCGGCTTGAGGCATTAACTGCTCTAGTCGCGCTGAAGAGTTGTGATACAGCGAAACAGTCTGTATGTAGATGACTATATATATTTATATTTTAAAATTAATACTAATTATTTTAACCTACAGACATAGATCTTTCATGCTTACGCAATCTTCAATGAATGCACGAAACAGGTCTTAACAAATGGCTAATTCGTATGACAATTAGGAGGGATGTAATTCTATAAACGCCAAATCAGCGGGCGCGTATAGCAAGCAGTGGAACCTGATTCAACAACAACAACAAACGGGGTGGAAGTCTAGCTTTTAAGCAATAGTATTACTGCTCGTTTATAAATTCTCTCTGAGTGCAGCAATCTTAGTAAAAGGGGCTATAATTATATTTTAAAGTAAATATTAATTATCTTCACACACACACACACATATATATATATATATATATATATATATATATATATATATATATATATATATATATATATATATTGGATGTAAATTGAGTAGAATAAAGCATGTATGAAATATTTTGTAATTATGCTCTAAAAATAAAAACTCAACAGCATCTCTATATTCATGATGATATTTTTTATCACTATTACACCACGGTAAATCTTGAGTAACTTTTGATTTTTCTTTCCCACATATACTTTTATAATTCTAATTAGATAAGTTCCAGTGGCTATACCTGGAATCAGTTAAAAAAATGAACTCATGCTGGATGGGTGGATTTAATACAATATTCTCTTATGGCGACAGCCAAAACAAGTGAACTTGACGTATTTAAATAGCTACGATTAGCTTCAAAACAGTTTGCAATTTATTTTTTCTCCAATAAACGGAGCTTATTCATAGGAAAACAAATAACTTGAATAACAAATGATGTTTATCTATTAAAAACTTATGTTTGCAGGAAGCCCAAACATGCCGTTTCATAGTTGCGATTGCCTATCTATTTAGATGTTTTTAAAAACCGATATCCATTCTCTTATACCCTTATTAACCACTTACACTTGGAATTTTAGTTCAGCGAAGATAATTACCGACTTTCATCTGAACAAAGTAAAACATCTTAGCTTCGTGTTGTTATTTCTCAGATAGTGAAAGTGAAATATCTCCTATAGTTTTAGAATACATTCTCCAAGAGCTTTATCAATTGTATAACAACATCGTATCTATTAAGTTTATTTGTTTGTGTCTTATTTTCTAACAAGCCTAAGATATCACATTAATTTTACGTAAAATGACGCTTATATATATATATATATATATAAGCTTAAAAGACGTCGTCTGTAGGTAAATATAATTTAATATTTATTTATAAATGTTATTAAGACTCATTTCAGAAAATTAAAGTTGACCACTGTTAGGTGATATTAAAAATAGACATTCACCAAACAACAAAGCAAGACTCCGAGAATGTTCGTTGAGTTTTATCGGCTGTCTTGATGTCTACGCTGTAATCGGCATAAATGTAACTTAACTTCTCCGTGTCATGTTGTTATTTCCTCTGACGGTAATGATAGAATGAAAGCGAGCGGAGTCAAAAGTGGCCAATGTGAACCGGGTCCGCGCCTTATAACTGTCTGAAATTATCACTTCCATACACTGATGAGAGTAAACAGCTCGAAATAGCGTCGTCTGTAGGTAAACATGAGTTAATATTTATTTATAAATATTGTATATATATATATATATATATATATATATATATATATATATATATATATATATATATATATACAACAAAAACTATAAGAGGAAACTAATATATTTAATTAGTGAACATCCAGATAAAAATAAAGCTCAATATACTGGATGAAGCATTAATATATATATATATATATATATATATATATATATATATATATATATATATATATATATATATATATATATTTAATATTTTTAATATAAAACTAAAACTAAAAATACATTAATCCCCTAAAAAGTAGTGTAATGGATTCGTCTACACACTTTAAAATGCAGCAACATTTTTGTAAGTAACGGATAGATTTTATTAGACAGACGAACAACACAGGTGAGGAGGAGTTTTTTACATCGTAAACAACTGAGGATCCCTTGAATAATGTTAGAAGCAAACTAATATAATACCTGAAAAAGTTAAGTTGACTTACATGAGTTATTTTCCATTGAACGACTTGGGATTTAAGGTTTAAAAAAAAAAATTTTTTTAATATAGTTTTAATGGTTGATAAACTTCCGAGACTATATATATGCATTACAACCGACACGGTAATAGTAATAATAACTAGTATCAGTAGTAGTAGGAGTAGTAGTAGTATTTGTGCTAATAATAGGAGTAGTATAATGTTAACCCCTTAAAACATAGATTATGGCAAGGATGCTACACGTAAAATTATTGCAGTAATGCCTATTTTGGAGTTTATACATGTTTAAAATTAACAATTCTATTAGGAGCATTAGTATTAGAAGTATTATTAGTATTAGTAGTACTACTAGTAGTAGTATCAATATTAATAGTAGTAATAGTATTAGAAGTATTAGTAAGAGTTGTAATATTCACACACTATCACTGTACGACAGAGCTAATATTTCCAGCATCCGTCATCCCGCAGTTTGTGAAATTATTTCGCATAGTTTTCGGTGTATGAGTCATTTACAAACAGATACTTCATCATACTATATATATATATATATATATATATATATATATATATATATATATATATATATATATATATATATATATATTTCGGTCTAACTTCTTTAATACAAACACCCCTATGCATATATGTATCTTTCAAATCATTAACTTAGTGATAGTTAACATAATAAGTGTTGGTTCATACTTATTTTCTGTGTATTAATACATCCAGCACTGCTCTCCATATTATTTTTTTTAAAACAGTCATTCGCGTTGCATACGTCATAGATAAAAGAAAGCTATATTTTTCTTTTTTTCTTTTCGGTCGTTTTGGTAAAAAAACGATACATAAACACAAAGATAATGCTATAGTATAAGACACGCATGGAAAAAATAGGTACAAATATCTGATATAATTTATTATGTAAATAAAACAGAAACAACATACTTAAGATGTGGTGATGTGGTGTCAGATATATAATCTCGGTATGCACTCTCGTCCTGAGGAACCAGGCGTGTCGTCTCTTTTATTTACTGATTACAAGAAACACGTCTTATTTAAAATAGATGCTTTAATCGTATTAAGAAATATATTTAGAAACCAATTACGGGCAGTCAAAAAGAGGGGTATCTACATATAATTACACACTTGGCTAAGAAGGATCAAGAGAGAGATAGCGGAATTATGCTAGGTTATTTCATAACTCGCCTTCATTACCCTCAGAGTACCTCACGCGTCCGATCGCTGTGAAATGTAGCTGGCAAGAAACTACGGTACTTGTGAAGATTAGGATCCAAGCTAAAATCAACTTGACGTCGGTAAGGGTTACGGTGAGAGTTCTCATAAGGGTTGGGGTAAGCTTGGGTCCTTAGCTGCATAAGTACCAAAACTACGTTAATCCTCGGTGAAAATGACGTCTAATGCCCCTGGCCATTCACCAAGCTCATATTCTGACCTCACGCCCGTAACTAATTCGGCGATTTCATTGTTCATTCTATTCTTTCAACTAATCAACTATTCTTTTAATTCCAGAATTAAAGACTCCGGCTCTCACTCTGTAATAAAGATAACTGAAACTAAACAGGCTTCATATGGAAGAACCTAATTTTTATTCCGCCATATTTGAATGAGAAAATCAGCATAACACCAACACTTTCGTTTTAAATATTCTGTTCCAGGTCCAATATTGCATTTCCGTTAGTCACATTTTAGAGAACACCCTCAAGCTGCCAATTCCTGTTTGACTGTATTTAATCTTAATCGAACACACGAAATGTCTTCTTTCTTTCAGTGAATTGCATCTTTACTCCTGTGAAGATAAACAAATCAAACATTAAACATAACGGTATTACCTGTTTAAACAAGTGCTATAAAAATTTAAGTTATTTGAATATTAAGCTGCAAAGTTATTCAATTGCGAAATTATATCAGATTTGTAAAACATCCATATTTTTATCGTTAGGAATGTTTATATGTTTATATTATTGTATATATAGTATTAGCTCTTAAACTAATAAACCAATCATGCTGAATTGTATAACCAAGATGCAAGAAATACCGGCGAGTGATGTGGGTTATATTCTGCTTAATTTAGTTGTGTGCAAAGGGTACCAATGTGTGATGGAAACTCTTTTGTGAAAATTTAAATATCTCCAATTCTTGGTGAAATTTGAACAATGCATATTATGCATGAATTGATATATATTTCAGTTTCTTTTGCGTATATTAAAGTCGTTTAGTAGACATCACATGGAGCCAAGCTCTCATTTGAAAATTCGAATATTTCAGATTTAATTAAATTTGATAGATTGAAATTCGACACTTATTAAGCATAACTTCCTGAATTTCAATTTCTTTTTAAACCCCCTTATCAATTAAGTCTCAACACCTAGACAATGTCATTGATTTGTATTTAAATTGAGATATGAATTCTAGATATAATTTTAAGTAGCAATAGACCTTGACTTTAATCTCTGTAAGGGGATATAGTCCTTGCGCAATCCATCTTTGTTTGTGAAAGTAATTACACCCGTCTTGGTCATTAATTATTTCAGTTTTTTTATAAAGTTAACATTTCCTTTTACTCATTTTATTTATTTAACATTACTTTCTATTTCTGATTTTTTTTTATGTCGTAGGTTGATATCGGAAATGCTATTATTCCTTATTTAGTAAGTATGCAGAAAATAGTTCAATGAATTAGTGTAAATACATTCTTCGCGATATTTTGTCTATGTTTTCTTTATTGATTGGTTTGTTGGATCTATTTAAGGTTACTTGCTATCTCTGTTGAAATTACCGATAGACAATCTCATGCAATAATTCATTTTACTAACTGTTCATTTCTCTAATCAATGTATATGTAGATCTATATGCATATTGTATCCGTGTATAGATATATGTGTGTAACTAAAATCGTATTTACTTACTTAACTGATGTAGTGTTAAATTCTATCTTTTTACTTTCATTATAAATTTATCTATTTCTTTGTGTTTCATCCCAACTATTTTCTTATCCACATTTCTGTTTTGTAACTTTCTGCTTCTGGCTAAGATTGTCTGGTGAAAGAGATTCTATTCGTAGACTTTCAAAAAGTGGTTTTGCAAGACACACATTCTTTTACAGATCTTTGTTGAATTCTCTAGTTTCTTTTAACTCAAAATGCGAGTACGCTTATCAACTATGCGATCGCTGATCGGAATGTTTTTAGCAGAACAAGGAATTTACCGTGAACTCCGGGGGGTTTGCAATTACTAGGAATAACAAACGGCTTTTGCGTAGTATTATATTTCAACAGCAACACATTCTTGTGTATTACATGACATTGCATCTAGTGGGGATATCCTAAATGTAAAACTGTGAGCAGTGTCAGGATACCCCTTACCTCTAATTATGCCATTATTATCGAAGTGATAGTATTTGATAGGGTAACATTCGTGGGTAGGATAGAATCCTACGTTTAGAGACAGTTGATTTACAAAATATACCTCTGGAAAACAAATTAATCGATAAACTTCACTGTATACATATATATGCACATATACGCCTAAAATGATAAATCTATGATCTTTACTGTTAATTTCCGACCCGCCTCTCAGATCGTGAACATCACCAAGCCTAACATGTCGATCTATTCCTGGTTACACTGACATAGGCGTGTGTGACGAATGCCCATAACCTACTTGGAAACGCTTATCGCATTGTAATAATGTAATGTATCACACTAAACGTATCACACCAAGCTGGCGAGCTATTTCTAAAAATGACGAGATTTTACAAACAGGCTGCTTGCAAATCGATCAGAGATAACAGAAGTAATGCCACATGGAGTAACATTTTTTCTTTACCTGAACATTACGCAAATTAAATGTCTTAATGGGTCACCGAAAGCATTAAAGGACATGCCCCCAAGCGGAAATACTATAGAAAGCCTCACTCTCTCTACTAGTTCACGTGAACGTCTTCTGCTCATATTGCGCATAGGCAGCAAACATTTAGCCGATTCAACCACGATCAATCAGATACAAATAGACACACATTTATAACACCAGAGAAGAAGTGTAAGTGTGAAAGAGTCTCTAATCTATCAGATCTCACACTGTCAACAAAGCTCAAACTCCTGCCCCATCGCCGCAATATTGAATGTCTATGTTATTTTACTAATAATTAAATGGAATGTGCTCCCACAAACTTGCGGCAAGGATGCTTCCTCGACATAAATATACCCAACAAACCTGACACTCAGCAAAATCCCCCCTTCACTGTAGAATGATTACCGAATTCAAGAATGCTTTCGGTTCGAATTGCTTCTTTCCTTGAACTGCTAGACTTTAGAATTCCCTACTTGTTAACTAATTCCGTTACTTTACCAGTAAGCAAAAATTTAAATGTAATGTGAACAAACATCGCGCTTCACAGCCCTAACTTATGATCTCTCTGAAAGGATTTCCCTTAATTCACAATTTACGTTTCAGTGGCAATTGTGGACAGAAATTACAAAAATTGCACGTATTTATTAATTTTTGATATCCATTTGCCCACTTTTTATCATAGGAAAGCATCCCATGTTTACATAATTCAGCCCAAACAATAGTAAACAATGAACTTTTTCCACCGCAAATTAATTGATACATATTTATTGGTCTGTTCGGGAATAACATACACGGGGTTCATTTTGCATTATTATAAGAAATAATACATCGTATGGGCGGGGGCATGATAGTTTTAGAGGAGAATAGCTGTGGCTTAGCCAAGAAAAAACGTTGAAAACTACCTTAAAATTAAATGGATATCATCAATTTCATATTTCTAAATTGATTTCGGTTGTTAAACACATCGTTGGGCGTGGTAATATATATCGTATCCATAGAATAGACAACAATGGCTCAGCGAAGTACATAAGACCCTGGCTTTAGGATGATTGTTACATCCCACGCCAGAATGTGACGCTGTTCCCCACAGTGTTTTTCGGCATCATCGTAAATCAAATACGTCTTCAGATGATGTCTTCTATCATATACGATTATACCGTATTTCGCGTGGAAACACACCACAAGCAAATAAATACTTTTCTTCGAAGACAGTAACTGCATCCCTTAGAAATACAACGAGTAATAAAATACTTTTATTTTTATAAAACTGTGCTCTGTCTGTTGTTTTGTCACCGTAAAATTAGGTACTGAGCAGCAGTAAATTATAGTAACGGTCAATTAGAAATGCCAATCAATCGTTATAGTTGTAAACAGGTTCTCCTATAACACTTCATCCCTTTGAACCAATATAGTTTTGTATTTATTGGTGTATCAGTGGAGAATAGAAATAATGGACTGTAGGTTCACTTTCGGAAGCGTTGTAATACTCGCTACTTCATAATTTATTTTGTCCTCGCATTCCTTGAACAATATTTCTGACAAATAAGCGGGGAATTAATAGTTTCTAGTCAGTTGTGGTTGGAGTGAGCGGTATGTGGAAATGGTCAATCCTTGCATAATATCTACAATCAGTCAATTTGTAATCTCCTCGAGTTATTCTTTGGCTTTTGGAATGGTGAGTTTCTACTTAAATAATGTCAATCTACCACTAAACAACTCTGTACTATTTTCCAATTCCTCTCATGCAATTTATTCATGGCATAATATAAACTTTTTCTAATATAGAAAGCCGTATAATTTCGGAAAATGTATCAATTCTATCATGTTTACCGCCGTGTAGGGTTTTATAACCGAACAGGTTTTGTCATCTTTTTACCCCGCCTAATAAACTGTTATTGTCCGGGCCTTTGGGTCTGAATTTACGCCGGTCTGTTGGGATTTCTCTGGTCCTGTGCAGTTCTAGGAGGTGCACCCTCCCAGGCTTTGCCTCCCCTCTTTGGGGAGGAGTAAGTTTATTGCTTACTGTCTGAGGCGCCTCTACCGGGGAATGCCGACGGGGCTGCCCAGGCAATGTTTAAATGGCCAGAGTACTCACCTCTCGAGCGCTGGCTTATCTAATCCCACTTTCCCGACCTTGTGTCACATCTTACCTTGTGGGAGGTAGATAAATATTAGGTAATAGGATCATGTTTTTTTTATCTTTAATCGGTTTGTCTCATATCGTAGATCACTTCTTCTCCTCGGTTTTTATCGTAATGTTTCTTTGTAGTATGTTCGTCTTGCCTGATAAGTTCTGTCAGCAGACAAGATAAAATAAATTCGACAGACTTTAATAAAAAACAAAACAGAATTCATTTAACTTATATAACTTGTAGACCTATTAACTAACAAGGTTATAAGATATTATCAATTTGAAAATCAACATACTCTTTTCACTTCAAAATAATCGTTACATTTCAATAATAATTTTATCATTTCATAATAATTAATAATTCGAATCAAGCTATTCAGAATATAACAGATGACACGTATAGCTCTCACAGCGATACCTTAATATAAAAAATAGTCCCTGTACAAGTTTATAAACCAAATTGATATTTTTACTGTCTACGATGTTGAAGTAATTCAAATGAGAATCTTATGTATTTTACCTTCCAGTGAAAAGTCTTTCTTTTAATACATAATCTATAATTAATTAAAGTAAATTTAAATAAAACAAACTGATTTTGTCATCCAACCCATCATTGTATAACATACTAAAGGTATTTATAATAAGTTAATCAAGCATATACTTGTATAGTTGAATCTTGTGAAATGCAAGAAAATTGTCCTGGTGAAAGACAGCCATTCAATTTGTAATATATGTGTAGGTCTATCTGTACACGTATAGAAAGGAAAGCTATTTCCCCAACTTTCATGCAAATTGCACGTAGTATATATAAAATGGTGCAATCAGCTACTGAACCTATTTTAAAGATAAACAAAGGGGAGATAACTCTCCTTTAAAATAAATTTTATCATAGATTCAAAAAGTGGTCGACAGATTTGTATGAAATTTAGAACATAAATTTCCATCCTGTAATATATTATTTATAAGCATATATCATTTTTATCGAGAAGAGTAGGGTAATCACGCTCTCGCCAGACAACATTGTTTTCTTTTAATTTATTTATAACATATATTTATTGGAGGTGGTCAGTCCATTTATTACCGTCAGTTTAATTCCCTTGCCTGTATAGTTTTTCTATTTCAACTTACCTACGACTGGTTAGAATGTGTAAGTTATGTGAGTTGGTTTCCTAATTCGACGATTGTGCTGTAGCATTCGGTTGCTTTAATCATTGCCGGGTGTTGTGCTGTCGCAGTAGTTTTCTTAATTCCGATTACTCTTAGTTTTTTCTTCATGTCTTTTCGGGACTGTTTCTAGTGCTCCTACAATTATTGGTATCAGGTGAATTTTTTTCATTATCCATATTACTTTCTCTTACCGTGCTTCATTTTCCTGCCTCCTTGATCGTAACCGTGCGAGGTGATAGCGAAATTTAAGATTTGCTAGCTTTTTTCCTTCTTATTAATTCCGGTATCTTTTCTTCGATTATTTGTTCTGTTTGTACCTCAATGCCAAGGAAGATTTTGGTATTCTTTTTTTTCATCATCATCATCATCATCATCATCATCATCATCATCATCAAGATGATGATGATGATGATGATGATGATGATGATGATGATGATTATGTGTACGCATAAAGAGTTTTCACACAGGACATAATCAGTGATTGCTCACTGATAATCACAGATAGTGTTTCCTGGAGTCTGAGTGTCAACAAGTCTCTCTAGATTTTCAGTACTCGCCATCTCTTTTCGATAACTATTATAAATGAATTTTCGTTATCAGAACATACACTTACCATTGATTTTTTGCTGGCAACGAGATTTGGTCTTCTATAGGATGTGGGTGGTTATAAGACACCCCAAGTACTCTCCATCGTCTTTCAGTGGAGGTCTGGTTAGTGCTCTCCCTCTTTTATCATTCCATCCTCCTTGACCCACCACAACGATTTTGTGTGGTATTAGCTTTGGGGGGTTAGTTTATCTAAGTTCTTGCATTTTCGGTTGTTGTATAATTTACTCACTATGAGTGGCACCTGAGTAGTCAATAATAGTAATCGCTCACTAGACAACGTAAGGGTCGGAGTGACAACAATTATCCCACGATTCCCAGTTTCCATTTTTCTTTAACATTTGTAAATAATTTACGGAGTTAAGCCGGTTGGATTTTGGTCACACTTAAATGGGTGCTATTTAAAAACACCAGAAGCTGTGAGCAAACCCACCGCCCTAGTATATAAATATGTACCGACTTTTCTGAAGTGCATAACTCGACACAGAATAGCGTCCTGCCATGGTTCCGGCTATTATTTCTGTTTAAGGTTAAAAAATGTCAGTCTGGTATATATATAAGCCTCTCAAATTACGGGATTACTTCTCCCACTGATGTTCTTGTATCACTAGATTGACTAAATAAACATACAAATGAATAGGGTATTGCGGCTTAAGTTCTAAGCAAAATCTTATTTTCATTATTAATAATTTCGTGTAACGAAATAATCCATGAATTTTAATAATTTGACTCTTTTCTAACTGACGATCGCTTACATGTAGACATGTTTTCTTTAAGCTTACACGTTTCGATTCTAGATTCATTTAGAGCATTTTCTTTAAAAATGTTCAATATCAACCTTGCGTTGGCCGATCGGCGCAGCAGTTCGAGGCAAGGATACTGAAGTAGCTCAATCAAGTTTGTGATCAAACAGAATCATCACATTCACTTCCGCGCTAATAGGCTAGGAAAAAGTCAACTACCACTTTTTTTCTTATGGGGGATCTCACTTCTATGAGTTACTCACATGCATAAGAGTATACCCATCCAATCTTATTGTTGCCGGGCTCGTGGTGCACTGAAATAAAATGTTTGTTGAAAACCTAACCTCTTTCTAAAAAGAAAACTAGCTAAAGTTCATGAATAGATATAATGTTTTAGAGAGTTGGATTCGATAAAAACAGAACTTATATATCTACGTTGTCGTATGCCTTTCCGGAAGTACTTTCTTGTCTCGGTTTGTCTTCTTCGTATTGCTAAGGGAGCTTCTGAGAATTTATTCAGTTTATTTGTTTGTTTTATGTCATATCTACTTATATGCTACAGACTAAACAGTGTTAGTAGCTTTCCTCTACACACATACTTTGAAAAGAATGCATTTTTCTAAGCCAAACTACATTGTGACTATGGGATAAGCTAAATAATGTATACCTTATAGCTATTTGAGCCCTGTCCGAATCGACATATCTCTGCTTGATCCAGTGTTTTTCCATGTATTTAGTTTGTCTCGAATTTTAACTATTGTCTTGTAAAAACGAAGGTGCGGTTAGTAACTATTGTCTTGAAAAAAGAAGGTTCGGTTAGTAATTACACCCCACCACCTGCTTTACTATGTGCTACACATTGTGCAGATATATTTGATGGCTTTATGAGGAATATAGTAAGCGATCCAATCACTATTGTTGGCTGAATCTAATCTTTACGAGGTGTTCTTTTGTTTAACAGAATCGTGAAAGCGATGATGTGGACAGCAATGAATTAAATCAGTTCTTCTACGCCTTGAACATTGTTAGATGAGGAGGTGATTCCGTCGACCACAAGAGAATCTATTTTAATGTTGCGGTTAGTCAAGGAGGATATGACGTCACTTAACGGCAAGGAAAGGCGAACGTCAGCAGATGAAAAGTGTCAGATGACAATTGCTCGAAAGTCAATGGACACTGACCGGAACAGACAGCACTCGGTGGATTCTCTGTTAGCCATTATTCATCCATTTTCGAACGAATCCATTAGGCTTTTATTGTGTGGCTACCGGAATGCATCGACCCACAGCATATCCTTTCCTTTCTTCCGCATGTATTATATAAATGTTATAAGGTTTTAATACATTTTTGTTACACTTGGCGTCTATTTCCTTCGACTTCTTTTGTCTGTCAAATGCCAATGGACGGTAGGAGCGGATTTTCTCCATTTTAAATAGTCTTTACTTTTGAAAATAACACTCATACGCAATGAAATTTGTTTAATTAAAGCGAAACAAGAAGAAAACCTATGGAGATAAAAAGCTGTAAAAAAATATTTAAAGGAAAACAATTTCCGGCTTTCTTTTTCTGTTTGTTTTCTTATATCAGCCTTTGTATTTTATATTTCATATTAACTTTGCGTTAATCCACGTTTGTTTCTTTAAGGCTTTTTCCTACATATTCCTACATGCTAAAATATTCCTCAGTTGCTTTAATTTAATTATGTTTGTGTAATCCGATAATAAAATCAAATTAACTTTTCCTCGGTGTCACTGCCACGAGAAAATCTCAATCTCCACTGTTCACTTTTCACTGCTCACTTTTCACTGTTCACTGTTCACTCTCTGACACCCAGAACCTGACTAAACTTTCAAAATTTCAAAAGATTAGTTTTAATACTAATACACACACCACCTATGCAAATTGCCTACCAACCAGAGCCATGTATGTTTAGATTCTTTTAGCCGTCATTCTGCAAAGGGGAGATAACTTAATTGACAACTAAAACTCACCAGCTATGCAAGTTGATCACTAGTCAGTCATCTATGTCTATAGACTCCAAATAGTCAATCTGAAAAGGGGAGATAACTTAATTGACAACTAAAACCCACCACCTATGCAAGTTGATAACTAGTCAGAGCCATCTATGTCTATAGACTCCAAACAGTCAATCTGCAAAGGGGGGATAACTTAATTGACAACTAAAACCCACCACCTATGCAAGTTGATCACTAGTCAGAGCCATCTATGTCTATAGACTCCAAACAGTCAATCTGCAAAGGGGGGATAACTTAATTGACAACTAAAACCCACCACCTATGCAAGTTGATCACTAGTCAGAGCCATCTATGTCTATAGACTCCAAACAGTCAATCTGCAAAGGGGGGATAACTTAATTGACAACTAAAACCCACCACCTATGCAAGTTGATCACTAGTCAGAGCCATCTATGTCTATAGACTCCAAACAGTCAATCTGCAAAGGGGGGATAACTTAATTGACAACTAAAACCCACCACCTATGCAAGTTGATCACTAGTCAGAGCCATCTATGTCTATAGACTCCAAACAGTCAATCTGCAAAGGGGGGATAACTTAATTGACAACTAAAACCCACCACCTATGCAAGTTGATCACTAGTCAGAGCCATCTATGTCTATAGACTCCAAACAGTCAATCTGCAAAGGGGAGAGAACTTAATTGACAACTAAAACCCACCACTTATGCAAGTTGATCACTAGTCAGAGCCATCTATTTCTATATACTCCAAACAGTCAATCTGCAAAGGGGAGATGACCTAATTGACAGATAGTGTAACCAAGTCAAATTATTGCTGTATCTTTAACC
The DNA here is from genome assembly GCA_963556195.1 of Sepiola atlantica. Classification (NCBI taxonomy): domain Eukaryota; kingdom Metazoa; phylum Mollusca; class Cephalopoda; order Sepiida; family Sepiolidae; genus Sepiola; species Sepiola atlantica. Next base: position 98,567,637 of record OY744524.1, on the reverse strand, counting down.
ATAGTTTGAAAAATAGTTCAATTTTAATTATTCGAATTAGTCGAAATTTGATATTAATTCACCAAGTGACCAATCTCTTACTAAATTGATATTATTAGAATGTTCCGTGCAGCGTAGATTAAGCGGGGGTGGAGTAAGAGAATGGCGTGGGAAGACGCAACAGTGGTTTCACTTCAAATTTCTTTTTGAACACTTTCGCAAAGATAGAAGACATGATATTAACCAACAAGAACATAAAATAACCGTAAGACCGCATACATACGCCTGAGTATGTATTATCTGGGTTATACTTCTCAATATTTTATTAAGTATTCATGAATATATGTAAATAAAACATACAAACATAAATTAAAATAATTGAATAAAAAATAAAAGAAATAATAATCGAAATAAGTAGTATGATTGGTGTATTTAATTAAAGTTAGAAAAACACATTTATAGAGATCACACTATAACAATTTAAATTAAAAAGAAAACAATTTTCGGATTTTTTCCTGTACGGTTTCTTATACGACATATCGAACCTTTTATTATATATTAGTATACTAAAACTGTGTTAGCCTATGTTTGCTTCCATATCGCTTTCTTTCTGTATAATTAGAATACTTATTAAAATACATATCAGTTTTGCGATTGAGGTATTTTGTAAAAATATTTGTATTTATTTGATCTAATTAGTCGCAATTTAGAATTAACCTTCTATCTAGTACTCTCACCTTCTATCCGTATAAGCTGTGTGACCCTCCCACAAGCTCTTATTTCATACGATATGTAATATTCTTGCTTTTTGTTTATTAACAGTCGAAGGTAATACAGGAAGTACATGAAATAGAAACCATTTCCTTTAAAGTCTGTAGATCTGCTTTTACCCATGATTAAACATGAACATGTTTTCCTTTTACATATGTAAATAAGGAGTTTCAATGGGGTTATGTTTAACAAAACCCATATAAGATAACATTGTTAGATAAACATTGGTTTTATATTTTAGAATGTCTGGGATGAGGATTTATAATTAGAATTATTCAGACTACTGTTCTCAACTTGTATGTTATTCTTCACAACGTTTCGGCAGATATACCCCCACCCACCTTCTTCAGATGCGCCACATCGAATTCGAGAATCTGTACAACATTAAAAAAAACCTTTATTTAATTCATGGGAGTAGCTTTTCTCGTTCCATTAGCCATGAACAGGTAGAAGTCTTAAGCAATTAATAATTGTTGTTTTAGTATCACTCATACTGAAGATTGAAACCTCAACCTCCAGAAGACTGCCACCATGAACCGATAATTAGTTAGAACGTGTATACATATATATATATTATACTACAGTAAGTATTGAATAAAAAGAGTTCAATGATCGATTAGAAACAACAAGACTACTGTTTAACCTTGGAGAGAGAGAGAGAGAGAGAGAGAGAGACAGAGAAATATAACAAAAAATAGTAATTTGTAATTTTGCTTTCTATTTTAATTGTAATAATGTGCCACAATTTGCAACTAACTCTCCTAATGACTTATTGCATGTTGTACGTCATTTGATCGCCGCTATTATTTAATACGATATCTAGCACTCTCACATCGGAAAGCTGTAATACGTAGAAATATTGTAAAATCAAATCTGGCTGAGTACAAACATAGAAGAAAGAGAAAACACCTGTTCTTGGAGGACGAAGTAAAAATTAAAAAAAACAGCAAGACGTATTAAATAAGCAGCGCCTATGTTGGCCGACAATGGTCTCCTAAATAGACCAAGAAGAGAGTTAACTACAATACGATGAAATACCCTAACTCAGCGATGAAGGCTACACATCACTATCTCTTATCAAAACATGTTAAAAAAAGTGTTGTTTTTCAATAAATTATAACAAGAATAAAATCGACTCCTCAATCTACCTACCTGTACGTGGTACGGCATCCAACCTGGGCGAGTTGTACCGGCTTCCTTTAAAAGAGGAAGTTTCATGGGAAAATAAAATTTGCAAGCGGTCTCCAGTCGCATGTATATCGCAGTTAGGGGAGATTACGGCGTTTGG